>VMDO01008487.1:30000-83685 GCA_007922755.1 Pedetes capensis
CAAGCCGCTGGGATGACAGGTGTGCGCCATTGTGCCCATTCCCGAGGAAGATTTTGAAAGCAGTATTACGTCCTGTACATCTTCTTGCTTGGAGCCATCCCCAATGAACGGTTGATTAAAGCCCATCAGGAAAAGTAGATCACAAACATTCTTGGTTGTAAATATTTGCAGGCATCTCCTGCAGTTCCTGTGCACTGCTGTGTCCTTCCTGTTAAACTTGACCCCATGGTTTCTTTGCCTATGGTCACGATTAGCTACGTCAGCATTCAGCCCACAAGAAGGCAGCTGGCAACCACTGCTGTGTGATTCAACTGCACAAAGCACATGAACGAAAGGTCTTCCTTTTGTTAGTTCACTGTTGCAGTCACTGTGTCAATCCATCTAGTAAAGTCTTCCTTCTGACAGTTTGTTGTTGTTGTTGTTAGGTGCCATCGAGTTGTGTCTGACTCATAGCGACCCTCATAGGGTTTTCAATGGCAGATTATTTCAGGATTGCCTTGGGAGAGGGTTGCCAGGTCCTTCTCCCATTTTTTGCAGTGCTGGGAATCGAACTCGGGACCTCAGAGACTGCAGAGCAGTGCTCTACCAACTGAGCTAAATCCCAGCCCTTCTGACAGTAAGAATGCAATTTTTCCTTCATTAGAAGGAATGGTGTTGTCTTCTAAATATTCTAAGAAGATGAATTTATGTGACAGTGTGGTATGAGAATTTAAGGTCTTCCTTTTGCCCTTTTTTTTTTTTTTTACTTTTTGAGACAGGGTCTTGCTAAATTACTCAGACTTCCTCTGGTCTCGAACTTGTGATCCTCCTGCCTCCACCTCCTGAGCCACTGGGATTATAGGTGCCCGGCTTAAGACAGATTCTTGAGAAGTTCCTCAGGCTGGCCTTGAACTCACTTTGTTGCTCAGGCAGGTCTTGAACTCCCACCCTCTTGACTCCCAAGTAGCTGGGATTACCGACCTGTGCTACAGGACACTGCAAAAACCACTGTGAGTTTCTCTGACAACATTTGCAAATCACATGGTGTCAAGTCAGGCGAAGCAATCAGCTGGCATCCGGTGTTGTTCACCCAGGAGTCTCCTCAGATCAGGCTCAGGAGAAAGCCGGTGGCTTGTATTTCCAAAACAAAAATTAGGTATGTTTTAAGACATCATGTCTAAGTGCCCTGCCAGAATGTCCCACCACTTTGCCAGTTTCTACCTCCAGTTTCCTGAGCTGTAAAGACAAGCATAGACCAACGTGTCCCACAGGACTTCTGTGAGGCCCAAGAGCTCTAATCCACACACCAGCACTCAGCCCGGTAAACCAGTTTCTCCCATCCGTGTAGAAAATTGAAAGATATGACCGTACTATACTATAAAAATGGTTATAGTGATCAATTCTGTTTTCTATTTTACCAGAATAATGTTTTGCTAGGTGCTATCGAGGTGAGTACAACTCAGTGACTGTATGTACAACAGAGTGAAACACTGCCTGGCACTGTGCCATGCACACTATCTTTTCTATGCTTAAGCCTATTGTGGCAGTCACTGTGTCAATCTGTCTAGTTAAGGTCGTCCTCTGACAGTAGGAATGCAATTTTTCCTTCATTAGAAGGAAAGGTGTTGTCTTTTAAGCATTGTTGTTGTTGTTGTTGTTGTCGTTAGGTGCCGTCGAGTCGGTATCCGACTCATAGCAACCCTCATAGGGTTTTCAATGGCTGACTGTTTCGGGATTGCCTTGGGAGTGGATTGCCGGGTCCTTCTCCCATTTTTGCAGTACTGGGAATTAAACTCCGGACCTCAGATACTGCAGCGCAGCGCTCTACCAACTGAGCTAAATCCCAGCCCGTTCTAAGTATTCTAAGAAGGTGAATTTATGTGAGAATGTGGTATGAGAATTTGAGGTCTTCCTTTTGTTCACTGACCCACCACTCTCCCAAATATGATGTCTTTCTCCAGGGATTGGTCCCTCCTGGCAACATATTCAAAATGTGTAAGATGCAGTCTTGCTTCCAAGGAGTCTTTTGGCTGCACCACTTCTAGGATGGATCTGTTCATTCGTTTGGCAGCCCATAGTATATTCAAAAGTCATCTCCAGCTCCATAATGCAAAAGCATAAATTCTTCTCCTGTCTCCCTTGTTCAGTGTCTGGCTTTCAAAAGCATATGATGTAACTGAAAAGACCATGGTATGAATCAGGTGCACCATCATCAACAAAGGTTGAAGACCACAATAATAAAAAAATGCAAAAATAATTTACACTTGTTTAAATCTTGTTATTACAGAAGATTTTACTGCTCTGTTAAGAGATTTCATCTTTGCAGTAATAGATGACACAGTTCGTTTTTAATGAAATCTGGGGAAACTTCATTTATCTATTTGATAAATAATGTCGTGTTTCAAACATCTTAAAAAGACAAAAGAATGCTGTGTAGAAGTAACTCAATTAAAAGAAAAAAAGGGTTGTTCAACAGTTGAAAATTTAGGGATGGAAAAGTATGTATAAAGAAAATATTAAGAAAAGGAAAGTTGCTATAGCAATATGAACATTCTAAAAATATTATCTAAAGCAAATAACACTAAAGACAAAACGAATAACTTCACTGGGGGTAAAAACAAAACATCAACCAAGAATAAATACCATCATGAAATTATATGCAGCAGGTAAATTTTAAATTCATAAAATAAATAGAATTGCATGATAAAATGACAAACCTGTAGACCTAATGGCTTATTTATAAACTTCTCTCAAAAACTCATGGTTTGACTTCTAAGACAGCTGTGGAGGAGCAGTGATTTTCTTGCACTGTCCTGGGCCAGGGTGTCTAGTGTAACAACCAGGGGTGGCCTTTTCCTCAGTAAGTTGACAGTTATGTCTTTGTGGCACCTCGGTTCTGACTGAACAGGGCTTGTCAGATTTCCTGTTAATTTTGGAAGCTACCTGTTGTTTTCCAGTGGCTTCTTATTGCATGAGATAAATAATCAAAAGGTATGGGGGTATAAGGCTGTAAATAGACATCAAATAATAGACCGCAAATAACCGAGGGTAAATGAAGCATATTTAAGTCAATGAATTCACAAACTTTATCATGTATCTACCTAAATATATTTCTAGGTTATATATATGTATATATATATCCCTTGAAGTATATCTATTATTTTAAAAAGCACATGTAATGTGCTGTGGGATGGGGCTGGGATTTAGCTCAGTTGGTAGAGTGCTGTACTGCACCCTCGAGGCCCTTGCTTCCATCCCCATCACCACAAAAACGGAGAAGGACGGGGCAAACCACGCCAGAAACAATCCTGAAACAATCAGCCAGTGAAAACCCTGTGAGAGTCGCTATGAGTCAGCTCGTCTTGACAGCACCTAACAACAACAAAACAACAATATTCTATGGAGAATAAATGAGAAAGACCACAAATCTCAAGAGAAGGAATGCGAAAAGATATAATTACAGATCCTATGAATATTAAGTTGGGCTGGGATTTAGCTCAGTTGGTAGAGCACTGCTCTGCAGTCTCTGAGATCCTGAGTTTGATTCCCAGCACCCCAAAATGGAAGAAGGATGTGGCAACCCACTCCCAAGACAATCCCGAAACAGTCAGCCATTGAAAACCCTCTGAGGGTTGCTATGAGTCGGACTCGACTCGACGGCACCTAACAACAACAACAATGAATATTAAACAGATCTTGAGATAATGCTATGTAGAAATATCTCAAAAACTTTGAAAATGTCATAGAAATGGACAAAGTAGTCAAAGCGGATGTCTTTGCTGGCAAATTTTATCCTCTGAACCCCAGGAATAGTTGATTCAGTGAATGGGCACTGGTAGCATTAAAACCGCCTCTGCACTATTTCTTAGTATTGTGAATTATGAGGCGCCTTCTTGAGCATTTCTTGATTTGTAAGAATTTCTCTAAAGAGGATAGGGAGCCTCAGCTAACAACAAAAACAAGAAGCTGTTAAATTAGAATGATAGAGAAAGTGCCCATAGCTGTCTATGACCTAGGTTGTTGATATCACTATTATTGATTGATTTTGTTTGTTGATTTTTAAAATGACTCTTCAGATGATATTATTTCAGTATAAACTCAAATCAAATGGAAAATCATATATAGCAAAGTAAACCGAAAAAGGGTACAATTTGAATCTTCCACCTGCTACAACTTTAATTGCAAGGGACCTGGGAAAATTACTCCTTCTTCCAAGTGCCTTTTATGTTCTTATTTGTTTTTAACAGAAAAATAAACCAGTGGAATTAGGTAACCTTTATGATCACTTTTAGTTTTAATATTTTATGATTTTGAGGAAATTATTTGGCAATATTAATAATTTAATTATAGAGCTTCTTATCACTTGGAATGTACTTATAAGTTGTAGAAAGACATTTCAACTTTATATGCAGATTAGCATAAGCACAAAGGGATCTATTATATACCTTCATAAAACAAATGAACGACTAACTCGTTTCTTGGGATTCTAGTCTTTTCTGCAGTGCCACAGCTTTCCTCAAGAGAAGATCACATTTGCAAATGAAAAGTCTTCGTATTTTCTGTGTGTCCCAGAATCTAAGTTTAAAATCAGAGGGCTGGACGTGTAACTCAGTGGTACAGCACGTGCCTAGCATGTGCAAGGTCCCGAGTTCCATCCCCAGCATGGCCAAAATAAAACAAAACAAACTGAGCCAAAAACAAAGACAAGACAGTTTTCTATGTTATAGTAATTAATATGCAGTAATCATAGAGCAGTCTGCAGCCATACCACCCTAGCATCCAATCCCATCAGATCTCAGAAGTTAAGCATGGTTGGGCCTGGTTAGTCCTTGGAAGGGAGACTGCCTGGGAATATCAGGTGTTGTAGCTTGGGAGAAGGACCTGGCAACCTCCTCCCCAGAAAAAACAATCAGACACTGAAAACCCTATGAATATCAGAGAAGCACTGACAATAGTGTTTCACTTGTTGTATGTAGGGTCGCTATGAGTCAGACACTGACTCGACGGCACCTAACAATATCAAGAACAACAACAATCATAGAGGAGCATTATTCAGTTGTTCTTACAAATACAGTGTTCTCGGGAGGCAGAGGCAGGAGGATTGTAAATTCGAGACCAGAGGCAGTCTGTGTAATTTAGGGAGACCCTGTGTCAAATAAAGTAAAAAAATGGGCTGGGGTGCAGCTCAGTGGTACAGCACTTGCAAAGTATGCAAGCTCGAGGCCCTGGGTTCTGTGGGGCACGCCCCTCCCGGTCCGGCCTGGGGGTTTGGATGGGCTGCGCCACCGTGCACACAGATACTAAACACAATTCACTCGGGACCCTCAGGTGAGGGGCGCAGACTCCTGCGGCCCTCGGGACCCCGGCGGAGATGGGAGAAAGGAAAAGCCTCAGGTGCTTTTGCCTTCCAGGAGCAAACACCTGAGTTGGTCGTCTCGGTGGTCACAAGGAGACAGCTGCTGCTTCATCGGTGATCAGATGGAGAGCAGGTTCTTTTCCTTGTTGAGGATTGTGACGGGAGAGCATTCTCTCCTCACCAAAGTTCCGGTGCAGAGCAGTGGGAGAGGTGTTTCCTCATAGGTGGTCCGGGCAGGAACAGGCGAGAAGGCACAGAAAGGGGTGCCAAAAAGCCTAAAAGGGCCTAAAAAGCTGTGCCAAAAGTGTCGAGCTGCCACAGCGCAGTTCTTTATGTAGCTCGCCCATGGAATGGCCTGAGCCAATCAGCTTTCAGTCCAATTGTCCAATCAGGAAGGGTTTTGTACAAACGTGTAACCAAGTTACTTTAATTTACCCTAGATTTATAACTTACAAACCAGATATTCAAATGCCATTTTCCCAGTTTGGGAGTTTTTGCCAATTTCCTCCCAATTTTTCCCTACAGGTTCAACCCCAAGTACCACAAAAAACCCAAAAACCAAACCAAACCAAACCAAAACAAAAAACCCCAAATACAGTGTTCTGCATTCTAAGGATAAAAACTAAACTATAGGATATGGAGACTTTCATTATTAATTTAAGTATATTGTTTGGTTACATATTTTTTCTTTTTAACTGTATATTAATTGTACAAAATAATGGGCTTATTATGAAATTTTTATATGAATACAATGTACTCGGGTCATGTTCCCACACTCATCACCCTGACTCATTGCCTCTCTCCATCCTACTGCTCTTCATTCCCTGTTTTTCTTTCCTTCTTTTTTTGGATCTAGATTCCCCAAAGAGGGAGGACTTAAGGTGTTTCTTTTTCTGAGTCTGGTTTGATTTGCATAAGACGATGACCTCCAGTTCCATCCATTTTTTGTGCAAAGGACAGGATCTCAATCTGCTTTGTGAATTAATAATACTCCGCTGTGTGCATATGCCATATTTTCTTCATCCATTTATCTGTTGATGGGCACCTAGGCTGATGTCATAACTTGCTTCTCATGACTAGTGATGCAAAGACCATGGAAGTGCAGGCATCTCTACTGCATGCTGACTTGGACTCCTTTGGGTATACATCTAGGAGTATAGCTGGATCATGTGGAAATTTTATTTTTAGTTTTTCAGTAAGCCTTCATAGTGATTTCCATAGTGGCTGCACTAAACAGTGTGCAAACATTCTTTTCCCCCATGTCTTCTTTTTCGTTTTCTTCATGGTAGCCATTCTGACTGGGGTGAAATGAAATTTCAATGGACTTTTGATTTGAATTTCCCTGATAGCTATTTATTTCATGTACTTATTGGCCATTTGTACTTTGCTTTTGAGAACTGCCCAGTTCATTTTTCCATTTTTTGGTTGGGTTACTCATTCCTTTGGTGTTTAATTTTTTGACTGCTTTATATGTTCTGGATGGTAATCCCTTGTCATATGAAAAACTGGCAAATATTGTCTCCCATTCTGTGAGCTGTCTCTTCACTCTATTGAGTTTTCTTCTTTTTCTATGCAGAAGCTTTTTAATTTCATGCAAACCCATTCGTCAATTATTGTAATTATTCCTGAGCTGTTAGAGCCCTATTTACAAAGTTGTCACCTATGTATGCATCTTTAAGTGTTTTCTTCTTGTTTTAACATTTCAGGTTAAGGTCTTTGATCATTTTAAATTCATTTTTACATGGGGTTAGAGATAAGGGCCTAGTTTCATCCTTCTACATACATATATCAAGTTTTTCCAGTACCATTTGTTGACGAGGCTGTCTTTTCACCAAGATATGGTTTTGGTACCATTGTTGAGAATCAGATGACTGTAGCTGCATGGTTTCTTTCTGGATTGCTTTTTCTATCCCATTGGTATATGTGTCTGTTTTTGTGCACACACTGTGATGTTGTTGTTACTATAGCTCTGTAGTATAATTTGAAGTCAGGTATTGTGATACCTCCAACATTACTTTTTCTGCTCAGGATTGCTTTGGCCAATCAGGGTCTTTTGTGCTTCCATACGAATTTTATGTGTTTTTTTCTATTTCTGTGAAAAATATCACTGGAATTTTGATGGTGATTGCACTGAATCTGTAGATTGCTTTTGGTAATATGGCTATTTTCATAATATTAACTCTGCGGATCCATGAACATGGGATGTGTTTCTATATTCTGCTGTCTTCTTCAAGTTCTTATTTCAATGTTTTATGACAGTCATTGTAGAGTTTTTTCACCTTCTTGATTAGGTTTATCCTTGGCTATCTTACTTATATGGGAGAAGGACCTGGCAATCCACTCCCAAGGCAATCCCGAAAAAGTCAGCCATTGAAAATCCTATGAGGGTCGCTATGAGTTGGACATGGACTCGATGGCACCTAACAACAACAACATCTTACTTGTGTATTTACTTAAGGCTATAATGAATGATATTCTGATTTCTTTCTCAGCATGTTTGTTACTGGTATATAGAAAAGCAACTGATTTTTGTATGTCAATTTTGTATCCTGTTATTTTGTTGAAAAGTGTTTATGGTATCAAAGAGTTTTCTGGTGTAGTCTTTGGGGTCTTTTAAGTATAGAACCATATCTGCAAACAGGGATAATTTGAATTCTTTCTTTCCTCTTTGTATTCCTTATATTTCTTTCTCTTCCCTTATTGCTCTAGCTAAGAATTCAATCACTACATAGGATAAAAGTGGAGAGACTGAACATTCTTGTCTTGTTTCTAAATTTAGAAGAAATGTTTTTGCTTTTCCCCCATTCAGAACAACATTGTTTTTAATTTGCATACATTGAAACATCATTGCATTACTGGAATAAAGTCAGTTTGACCCTGTCGGATGATATTTATTTTTTTATTTTTATTTTTTCTTTGGTACTTGGAGGTTGAACTACATGGCCTCACATATACTTTGACAAAAAGAAAGAATGTTTTATTATTGTTTCAATCTCATCGTTAGGTTGTTTATATCTTGTTGGTTGAAACAAAGAGTTGGTTCTTTGAAAAAATAGTTAAGATTGGCAATCCCTTAACCAAAGTAACCAATAAAAAAGAAAGAGAGGACACAAAGGAACAAAATTAGAAAAAAGGAGATATTAAAAGGGAGAGCACAAATTCAGAGAACTATTAGAAAATATTTCTAAAATTTATATTCAATAAATTAGAAAATCTAGAAAATCACCAACCAAAATTGAACCAACAATCAAACCTCTTGGTAATTATTTTTATTTTTCTTCTATTTTTATTATCATTTTGCAATTTTATTCTCCTTGATCAGAAAATACTCTCTGTATTCTGTTTAGATTTATTGGCCTTCTCTTTATTATTATTCATGTTTACAATTTCGGTTAGAGGTTTTGTGATGCTAAATATATTTCTCCATCAATATGTGTTTTGTGGTTGTTATTAAACAGCTACCAGTTTAATCTTATCAACTGTCTTGTTTAGATCTCTTACACATTTTCGGCGTCTTTGCTTTTCCCAGGAAAAACAGAGTTTTAATTTGCACTGATTCCTGAAATGTATTGTTTCTTGGAATGAATTGGTTTGTGATAAACCGCTGCTATCTGGTACATAAATATTTATGTGTAAAACCTCATTAAACCTTGTGCTCTTCATTATCAGACAGCGCTCCACCTGGTCTCATTGGACACATTCTGCCTGCTGAAAACCCACTCAGTTTCCTTTCTGTGCCTAAAGATTTTCTGCCCATTTTTTTATTTTGGGGCTCAATCTTTTGTGTTGAACATACAATGTTTTTTTTCAATTCAGGCTTTTAATCAACTTTATTTTAACCATCAAGTGTATTATATATTTACTTATTAGCATAATATAGGCATTTCAATTTAATTCAGCATTTTGAATTTATATTTGGATTACCTTAAACCAAATGAGATTTTAAATTTCATAAGGCCAGGAACCGCCTATACTTTGGAAGGGTGGAATTATTTCTCGAATTTCTAAGCCAACTGTAGATACTAGGTACTACTGTAAGCCAACTGTAGGTACTGGGTACGACTCTAAGCCAACTATAGTGATACTAGGTACTACTCTAAGCCAACTGTAGATACTGGGTACTACTACATGCAAGTGTATAATCTGTTTTTCAAATGCTGACAGTATTGTCTGAAATTCCACACTTTCAACCCATTCCACCCATGCAAACTGGTTCCTCACAGTTGGTAAGACAAGGTAATAACCTTTGCCTGTGAGTACTTCTGGTAGAATATCCATGCCCATTATATATACTGCTGAGGAGGACAGGTCAGCTGAAGCCCTTGACGGTTCCTTGCACATCAAAGTACATCGCTAGCTCTTTATTAAAAGTGGAAAGTCATATTCTGAAATCAGCTTCCAAGATTATTGATATTACAGGCTATTAATCACACTGTATACCTCAGTGAAAAAAATGTAAGTGATGGCCCAAAATTAATTACTGAAAGTAGTAAAAGAAAACAAAAAATAATCTATGTACTCCAGAGATAACTGATGTTGCTTTTGCCAATTGACAGACATTTCTTGTTATTAAGTGCTAATTAATTTGCTGGCTAATTTACTTTATAGACTCGCTGGATGT
This sequence comes from Pedetes capensis, assembly GCA_007922755.1. Lineage (NCBI taxonomy): Eukaryota > Metazoa > Chordata > Mammalia > Rodentia > Pedetidae > Pedetes > Pedetes capensis. The sequence goes on from VMDO01008487.1 coordinate 39,957, forward strand.
TGTCTTTTCTCATACATATTTTATTACTTTGGTTAAGTCATTAAAGTTTCCCGAATAGCTTGTGTTTCTGCTGTGCACGTCGCTTATCTATGAATTTCAGCACCCTTGGTGGGAATCGTTTCGGGGGGCTCCGTCTCTGAAAACCGTCAGCTGTGCTTGTGAGAAGCTTCATCGCTCTCCAAAGCTGTGCCCTTCCACCGCCTCCCACTGCTGCCTGGGAATCCAGCGCTGAGGGAGCCGGGCCACCTGGGGCTGAGTTGGGACACGGCTGCCCCTGCCTGCCCCCTGAGCGCGAGACCTGACGCAGTCGCCCTGGAGCCTCATTTCATGTAGACCCAGTTCTCGTAAGGTCTGGACACAGAGTGTAGGACAGGGTTCCTGTCATCCAGGGGTGAAATATCATGAAGCCCTACGTTCTCAGGAAACCAGCAAGTGACACCCACTCCCCTCTTGATTCCCCTTAAAATCTGCTTTGGAGTAGTCCTGTGTTCTCTTATTTGAATTTGGTAGCTGCATTTGAGAGGATTAAAATGGGTTCTATAGATAAATATTACTGAGGGAACAGGTCACATAGAGGAAAAAACACGTTCATAACGAGGTAAAATTGCTGCAGGTGACTCTGGGTAGAAATCGTTCTTGCAGATCTCAGTGTCCCGTACCTGGCATCGAATGGGGGAAGCTCAGGGGTTTGTCCTCAGAGGGCCGTAGCTCCTGCACTGTGTCCTGCTGCTATGCCCTGTGCCTCTCAGCTCCCAGAAGCCCCCACCTCCTGTTACTTCCTGTGAAGGAATGTGGCCTCCTTTGCCTGCAGGATTTGTCCAAACCAGTTAGCGAGTGCCCCGACATCATCTGAAAATGTCCCCTCCTCCTACCCCTGGTCCCTGTAAAACAAGACTGCTGACTCCTCCTGCAGTGAGGCTTCTCTGTCCAGGTTTCATTTGTGTCTCTGTTTTCTTCACTCTTATTTATCCCACTCAAAGTAGCTTCATTTTCTCCCCAAATATTCTCCTTCTTGAAAATGTATAAAGCTATCATAAACACGGGCTGGGATTTAGCTCAGTTGGTCCAGCGCTGCGCTGCAGTCTCTGAGGTCCCGAGTTCGACTCCCAGCACCTCAAAAATGGGAGAAGGACGTGGCAATCCACTCCCAAGGCAATCCCGAAAACAATCAGCCATTGAAAAGCCTATGAGGGTCGCTATGAGTTGGACATGAGTCAACGGCACCTAACAACAGCAACAACATCACAAACACAGCGTCAGACTTTATAACACCAGGCTCCAGGTGGAGTACATGCAGGGTCAGCTCATTTGTAACAGAGTTGGCAGAGTGACATTTCGTTGTTGCTTTCCATTTGAAACTAGAATTAAAATTCTATACTTGGCTTTGAAGTATGGCAGCACGATTGGATAACACGTTCCTGGATGTTAAGCTGCAAGGGTATCTGAAGAGTTAATTCTCCATGTTCATCTTTTGAGGAATGTTTTTTTATGAAAAAAATGTTTAAAGAACATTTAAAGAACATTAAAAAGGACTTTGGTTCAGGATGTAAGTGCAGCCGTCTTCGTGGAAGACGGTGAGCAACGTGGCAGAAGGAGGCTCCCCAGTGGGGTTGTACACGGCTTGCAGAGGGCTGCTTCTCAGATGAATAAACTTGGGAGGACGACCCTGGTGTCTCTGGGTGCATTGCTTGAGCAGCACTGTCGGCAGCATTGTATGACAGCTACTAGAAAAGGCAAGCTATTTCTCTAATGCTTGGTAATGTGACTGCTGTGTTACTGTTGTGGGTTTTTTTGTGTGTGTGATGTATAAAACTTGTGTTTTTATAGATAAATGAGTACTGCTAAATGTTGTGGTAATGCCTGCTTTCATGTGTAAATTGCTAAGTATGCACAGGAGGCACTACTGATTTATTGCAGTATTTGATCCTGGTTTTATTTTTATTCCGGGAGCGCTAGAGTTCACTTTCGAGTTTATGTACCTTTGCTCAGAGCTAGATTTGCAGAAGTGTACAGTTCATAAGTATTTGTGTATTGAAAATAGGCATGCAACTCTGCATTGGCGTTATGATGCAGGATGTAAATTGTCAAGGGCAGGAGAGGAGGAAGGAGAGAAGAGGTCTCCATTGTCCCTTCTGTTATTGAATGCAGTGACCTCATCCTGTTTTCTTCCCTTCTTAATCTGTGCCGTCATCCATGACAGAGATGAGAAGTCTTACCAGCCTCAGTATTCATATCTGTGTCCTTAATTCTGGGAGAAGACACCCATCTCATTTTTATATTAGACATCTAACAAATAAATTGTAAAGGACTAAGATAGATTTAAAATTTTAATAACATTAAATGTATTTTAAACTTCTTTCAAAGTTCAAATAAGTGAGTACCATAGACAACAGGGGGCTGGGATTTAGCTCAGTTGGTAGAGCACTGCGGCTGCAGTCTCTGAGGTCCGGAGTTCAATTCCCGGCACCGCAAAAATGGGAGAAAGACCTGGCAATCCACTCCCAAGGCAATCCCGAAACAGTCAGCCATTGAAAACCCTATGAGGGTTGCTATGAGTCGGATACCAACTCTACGGCACCTAACAACAACAACATAGGCAACAGGAATGAAAACTGAAACTTTTGTGACCAAAAGAAGATTATTCTTAATAAAAATCCATAAGGTGAACATATGTGTTGTTGTTGTTGTTGTTGTTGTTGTTAGGTGGTACTGAGTGGGGTCTGACTCTTCATACTGACTTATTTATACAGACCTGTTATTTGTACAATGCTGTTGTTTATGCTATTTTTATTAACATCTAGAAGCACTTGAAAGAAAAGAATGTTTCAAATTTTTCTATAAAATGTCATATTTTTTAACCAATGACTGATGTCTCCTTCTTATGAATAATTATCAGCTTTGCAATATATTTCTGTTGAGATCATTTTAATTTTTCTCTCTCAACCTTTTCTTAATTTTGGGGGTAATGTTTCTATTGACTTATAACAATATGAGTGGGGACCCTTCTATGAATTAATATTTAGCTACAAACTTCAGACATCTGAGTACCGAGTAGCTATTTATTTTAATACTGAATCTTTGCAAATACTCAACAAATGAAATACTTAAATAACAATTTCATTTGCAGCTTTGCAGTTTTTAGACAGCAACATTTTTCTTTTGGTGTTTACCCAACTTTCTTCCTGTGAAGGCAGTCCTGACCTTCATTAGTCGTCTGCTCCTCATAATTACTTAGTAAAGCTTAAAAATCCCTTTAAAAGTCCAGATTCCTTAATCCTGAAAAATCTAATGAACTACCTTATTGTCTCACCGTGGGTAGTAAAACTCCATATTTTAAGATAAACACATAATAAACTATATTACACTAATTTTTTCTTTTCACACACAAAATTGCTATTTAGAGATACTTTCTGCTTCAACTAACTTTGGTGGCTATTTGGGGCATATTTAGAGCATTTACAAAATTATATTTAGAGTCTAAGACACATTCGTCTGAAGATTCTAAGTGGTAGTAACCTTTTGCCTTCTGTGTGTGTGTGTGTGTGTGTGTGTGTGTGTGTGTGTATTTCAATACTCAAATGTTAACCAGAGCAAAAAATTCTTGCTAACCAATCCTAATACTATTCGAGATTAGAAATAAGATGTGCTTATAAAATAATAAAATGTATTTCCTTTGTGTCTTGTACAAGTGTTGTGAGCTGAGAATACCAGTTCAAGTTGGCTTCAGACAAACAGCATCAGTTAGGTCAAAGGTTGAAGGAGCTGCTGGCGCTTGGCACGGTTTGAGCCACGGATTCAGATGTTACCTGTACTTGATTTTACATTTTAGTTTACTTTTAACTATCTTGATTTTGCCTGCAGCCATAGCCCTGTGGCATCTGATCCTGTCAGATCTCAGAAGCTAAGCAGGGTCAGGCCTGGTTAGTACCTGGATGGGAGACCGCCTGGGAACAACAGAAGCTGTAGGCTTGGGAGAAGGACCTGGCAACCCCCTCCCAAAAATCAATCTGCCATTGAAAACCCTATGAACAGCAGAGAAGCACTGACAATAGTGTTTCCCCTGTTGTACAGAGGGTCACTATGAGTCGGATACCGACTTGACGGCACCTAACAACAACAACAATATCTTGATTTTGGTACCTAATCTATATAAAGACATACCCAAAGTTCTCGCCGGGTCAAGATGAGTTTGTGTCTACTGAGCCCTTTCAGACAAGCCCTCGGATTCAGTCTTACATGATCAAAATGTGGCCAGAGAAGGAACTGCACTATTTGACAGGTCCTAGGCCATCTATTGTCTGCAGCCATACCACTGTGGCGTCTGATCCCATCAGATCCTGGAAGCTAAGCAGGGTTTAGGCCTGGTTAGTACTTGGATGGGAGACTGTCTGGGAACACCAGGTACTGTAGGCTTGAGGAAGGACTCGGAAACCCACTCCCAGAAAACAATCAGTCACTGAAAACCCTATGAATGGCAAAGAAGCACTGACAATAGTGCTTTGCCTGTTGTACATATGGTTGCTATCAGTTGGACACCGATTCTAAGGCACCTAACAACAACAACAACACATAAAAACCAAAAACCAAAAAACCCAACCAAGCATCACACTTGTGCCCCCTGCACCCGCAGAAAACCCTGTAACGTCCATCAGCTGCTGGTTTGAGACTTAAATTCCACAGGAACAGTAAACAGGCTGATGGCCCAGGCCGGCTTGCCTCCGAGCTGCCGGCTGTGTCCTGACTCCGATTTTGGGTACGTTTAGATGACATGGGGCTGGGATTTAGCTCAGTGGGTAGAGCGCTGCGCTGCAGTCTCTGAGGTCCCGAGTTCAATTCCCAGCACCACAAAAATGGGAGAAGGGCCTGGCAACCCACTCCCAAGGCAATCCCGAAACAGCCATTGAAAACCCTATGAGGGTCGCTATGAGTCGGATACCGACTCGACGGCAGCTAACAACAACTAAGCTAGATGACATGAGTCACCCACCTAAGCTTTCTAATTATGCTTCTTGGTGGAGGCAAATTTAATATTAGGCCCAAGAAACAGCCCTCGGGAGTGAGCGTCTGCACCCCTCCAGCATGGCTTTGTGACGCCCCAGGTGTCGTCACAGATGTCAGAGCTCGGGAACTCAAGCCCCCATGTTTTCAGTCCAGTTGCACACAGAGCAGCGGGTGCTCCGAAGATGGACTGCTCACCTGACCGCCAGCAGAGGTCAGTGACCACAATAAGACTGTGGACGAAAAAGGGCTCTTTTGAGAATCGCAGGTCCCTGAGAATCCAGTTCAGAAACCGTGATGAGAAGCCTGTCACCTGTCACACGAGGTAGTGCCATTTGTTTAATAATGAAGACCAGATGTCCTTTCAGCACCCGAGGGCCTTTGGCAGGAAGCCACGGCGTATTTCAGCAGTTGGAGGGTTGGCTGGGGTCCTGTGAGCGCAGGGGACCGCCACGCTGGAAGCGGGTGCCTAGAGCAGTCCCTGATCCTTTCACTGAACGGTCACTGTGTGTGCTGGGAATTTGGGATATGAAACCAGAACCGCCTGGCTCATGTTCTGCAGGAGCTGGCTCAGGGTCTAGCAGAGCGTAGGTGTAATTGGGTAAGCAGAGGCAATGTGGCAAATGCCCCAAGCGGGAGAATGCAAGGAGCCAAACAAAGAAAGGCACAAGCAATTAGCCCTCGCTGAGGCTGCAGCAAGAGGCACTGGAAGAAGGGATATTAGGGATGTGGACCTCCCAAAGGAGCGCACAGACAGAAGGGAGGTTTGCATTGGAGGGTAGCCAGGGCTCAGACAGGGAAGGGAGGAGAGGCGTTTGTGAGCAAAACAAACGGTAGTTTATAAAATGCCTGGGAAACAGTGGCTTCCACCAAAAGCTGAACGTTTCACAGAGCTCTGTTATGCTGAAGGTTCTTTTCCTTTCCTTTTTATTTTTTTGTGGTCCTTCGGGGGATGAACCCAGGGCCTTGCACATACTTTGCAAATGCTCTATCGCTAGATGGTACCCACAACCCATTGTTTATTTTTTACGTTTGAGTCGGGATCTCACTAAGCTGCGCAGGCTTCCCTCTGGCCTGGAGCTTGCTACCCTTCTGCCTGCTGGGTCTCTGAGAGGTTCTTAGCTTTTCCTTTACTTCTTTTTGAAAGATATAGTGGCCACCTGTGTGTTTTTAAAGGAAAACTACAAATGAATAAGAGCAGAGAAAAGGGTATATTAATCACACAGCTTCAAAAATGATCAGCCTATGGTTAATCCTGTTTGATCTACTCAGAAACACACAGACACACACATGCACATAATATCTCCATGTTTAAGATTATTTTGAAGCAAAAGCAAAACATCAATTAATTTCATCTATAATTATTTTGGGCTGGGATTTAGCTCAGTTGGTAGAGCGCTGCTCTACAGTCTCTGAGGTTCCGAGTTCGATTCCCAGCACCACAAAAATGGGAGAAGGACATGGTAACCCACTCCGAAGGCAATCTCGAAACAATCTGCCATTGAAAACCCTATGAGGGTCGCTATGAGTCGAATACTGACTCGACAGCACCTAACAACAACAACAATAACATAATTATTTCAGTGTATACCTCTACAAGGTAAGGAATCTGGAAAAATGTAACAATTTTAGTATTTCATCAAAACTAAAATAAATTTAAATGCAAATAATCTTCTGGTTGGTATTTGATTGTCTTACGATCTTTAAACTTATTTTTAGAGTCAGTATCATAATAACATTCAGACATTGAAACTGACGGATGTAAGTCTGCTGTCTCTTTTAATCTACTTATGTCTCCACATTGTTTTCTTTGGCATTTTGTTTGCTGATGAAACTGTGTCCTGCCAGGCGTGGTGGTGCGTGCTTATAACCCCAGCAAGTCGGGAGGCTGAGGCAAGAGGATCGAAGTTGGAGGCCAGAGGCAGCTTGTGTAACTCAGCGAGACCCTGTCTCAGTTTTTTTAAGAAAAGTATAAAATGGGTTGGTGGTGTAGCTCAGCGGTAGAGCAGTTGCAAGGCATGCATGAGGCCCTGAGTTCAACTCCCAAGTACCACAGAAATAAAGAAATAAAATAAAGTAAAATCAAATAGAATAAAATAACTGTGTCCTTCATCCCGTTGATCCCTGGGAGAGTGTTAATTTGCATCCCAGTGGTGATCTGTGATGTGTTCCTTTCTTCCCTGAACTGAACTCCCTGCAAACTGGTAGTGAGCTCTAAAGGCTTACTCTGAAATCAAACCTGGACAGCAGTGTTTGTCACAGGCCTGGCCGTGTCCTTCCACATGGAGGTGGGCGTCTAGGATTATCTTTGTTTTGTGATGATCATAATGGCTGGTGTTTATAACCTCAGCCCACAGTTCCATTAGATGTCACGGGATGTTGACTGCCTGTTTATTACTTGTTCATTTTTATAAATTATCTGAGAACCTTCTAGCAAGAAAAATGTCTCATCCTGTTTGATTTTGCTGAGAAAAAGTTTATAAAATAAATGCAAGATAAACGCTTGATTGGTTTTAGCTTTTCTTTGCCAGCTTTTGAACTAATGAGTGGGTTCTCTACCATCCTGGCAAGGTAATGAGAGAGGTCGGTTATTTCTTTTAGAATTTTTAATGAACTAAGGCATTTAAATATTTCTGCTGTATTCAATCCATAGTGGTGGTGGTAATTATGGGTGTTCAAAGTTTGACCATTTGGGGCAGTGAGAACCCATCTGATTCTTTTCATAAATACTTTTCAAGGAACTATAAAATATGCAGAGAAAATGCACTGTCATTAGTGAATAGTTCATTGGATTTTTATAAACTAGAATAGCCAGATCAAGGAAGAGATCGTTATCAGCTCCTGAGAAGGTAATAATTGCTATGTACTGAGTTTATGGGGAGGGTGGCTGGGTATAAGATTTCTTCCCATTTCCCAGAACCATTTCTATTCATCACAAAATGAGAAATACAAAAAAATCTCTTAGAACAATTTGGATAATTTTCACTTGCTAGAATTAAAAGTCCAGGTTATGGGAGCATTAGGACAGATGTCCAAAGAAATTCTAGGACTTGAACAATATTTGAAGATGATGAAGAATTATCGAAGGAGGACATCCTTCCTTTATAACTCAATCTTGTGAGACGGGTTCCTCTTCTCATAACCGATTAGTTCTGCTGCGTGACTGCTGTGTTTTATAATCTGATCATAGTCTGCCTGCCTATGGGTGTCAGAGAAGGAATAAAGTCTATCTTAACCTAGTCTGCCTAAGACATTTGCAAACAGGAGCATAAGTTGGGGTGAAAAGTGGGAATCCATTGCCTATCACATACCATTATATACCAAGTGTGGCCTTAGGTGTTTATATCTGAGTATCACAACTGATCTGCCAGATTTCCTTAGGAAAGTGGTCTTCTCAATTCTATAGGTAGAAAACCTGCACCTTTGAAAGGAAGAAGGTGATTGTATTAGTCAACTTGATGTCACTCACACAGTCGATGAAGCCATTTCCTCACAAAGGGAAAAGTGTGATCGGAGTTCATGGTTTTGGAAGTTCCTGACCATGACCCAGAGGAAGCATGTGATGGAGAGAGGGTGGGGCAGAGCACACCTCTCACGGCCTGACCCAAGGAACAGAGAACAAAGACATGGAAGAGGAAGAATTGGGCTTCCACTGGCCCCTAGGAGGGCATACGCTTAGCGCCTGAGAGAACCTCCCACTAGGGCCCACCTCCCAAAGACTCCACCTCCTACCAGTGAGTCCACATTGGGACCAAGCCTTTAACTCACGGGCCTTTGGATTGACATCCACTCAAACCATAGCACTGTCTGATTGAAAGGCATACAATTGGCAAATGATTGACCGAGAACTGGAATCCTTTTGACACAGCACCTCTCCTGCTATGATCTACCATTTTTCTTCTTCACCCTTGAGCTGCAAGAGGAAAAGTTGTAAGTCCAAGTCCAAAATCTCCACCAAGACTCAAGACAATCTCTTATCTGTAAGCCCTTGCAATATAATAGATGAGTTGCATATTTCCAACAAACAATGACACAGAGGAAGCACAACCATTCTGAAAGGGAGGAATAGGGGCACAAGAAGGAAAGATCACTCCACAGCAAGACCAAAATCCAGCTGGACTTGCAAATCCTGTAGCTCCATGTCTGCTACCTGGCAGGTATGGTGGCATCATATGGGCTTGAACAGGTTTGAGCAGTTCTGCCCTGATGGCCTGGTCATTTGCAGCCCTTATGTCCCTCTTGGGTTGGTTCCTTGTTGCTGATCACTTTCCTCAGCAGAAGGTTCATGTTGCTAGTATCTCTAACATCGTGGGTCTTGACTGCAGTGTAGACTCCATGTCAAAGCTTCATGCTCCAGCCCCATAGTGAATCTAAACTTGGCACACATTGCCTAGCCTTGCAGGTTGGCCTCTGAAAGCTTGGCACCAGCCTTCACCACCCCATAATTCTTGCATTCTTCCAGCCTGCAAAACCAGCACCATGTGGATGATGTCCTGATCTGTTGCCAGCCCAAGCACTAGCTGACCTCAACTGGACCATGACTGCAGTAGTGGCCTCCGAGTGCCTACATGACTGAATCTGGGAGAGCACACTATTGTGGTGCTCTTTCCCAGCAGGGTGGCCAGGAAGAACTCGCTTTTCAGATACCTTCTTTTCAAAGGCAAGTCTTTCAACGAGTTTGCTGGTCTCACACTGTAAGCCTTGGCTGGGAAGAATATGGCCACAGGACGCTCTTATTGCTCCAGCACAAAGTGGTTGGTTTCTCTTTAATGACACTTATCTCTTTAATCTCCCACACATCTGTCAGTTTGCCATACTGTGGGGACTTGTGTGTTGCTATGAGGCTGAAACCTATGCCACCAGTATTTCAGATACCAGCAGGGTCACCCATGGTGGACAGGTTTCAACTGAGCTTTCAGACTAAGACAGACTAGGGAGGAGGACCTGCAATCCACTCCTCAAACAACTAGCCCTTGAAAACCCTATGAATAACAGAGAAACACTGTCAGCTATAGTGTCGGAAAATGAGCCCCCCAGGTTGGAAGGCACTCAAAAGACTACCGGGGAAGAGTTGCCTCCTCAGTGTAGAGTCTACCTTAATGACGGAAATGGAGTAAAGCCCCAGGGACCTCCATTTGTTGGCGTGGCACAATTCAAAATGAGAAGGAACAACTATAAACATCCATTAATAGTTGGAACATGGAATGTATGTAGTATGAATCTGGGAAAATTAGAAATTGTTGAAAGAGAAATGGAGCGCATAAACATCGACATTCTGGATATCAGTGGGCTAAAATGGACTGGCATCGGCTATTTTGCATCAGACAATCATACGGTCTACCTTGCTGGGAATGACAAGCTGCATGCTTTTTCAAGTCTTTCTGCTCTGCTTTTGTATTTGTTTCATAAGTCCAGCTAACAGCATCCAATAATAATGAAGCCATAGTCTCAGTATCATTTTGTCTTGAAATTTCCTCTGCCAAGTTAATTCGTCCATGACTTTTAAACTCAGTCTCCCTCAAATTGCTAGGATACAGACAAACTACAGACAAACTCCGCCAGGATGTAACATGAATGGCCTCTGGCCAAATTCCCATAGAGTCCTCATTTCCATCTGGAGCCCCATAAGACGGTCTCTACGGTACCTATTTGTATCACCACTCTGGTCTTCTGAACATTCCCAGAACCATATTCAAGTGCTGCTTCTTGTATCCCATGGCTTCTCTTGTCTACATCTCCCAACACTCCCCGACACCTTCCACAAACCAGTACCAAAGCCTACAAACCACATAGGGTTCCACAGAGCAAACACCCCACTCTCTGGTGCCAACGCTCTGTGTTAGTCAACTCGTGTGTCACTGTGGCAAAACATCTCACAGAATCAACTTAAGGAGGAAAGATTTAGTTTGGCTCACACTTCAGAGGGTTCCATCCCAGATGTAGGACAGGTACAAGGGTGGGACTGTAGTAGGGGCTGTGGCAGAGGACTTCACATCATGGTATCCAGAAGCAGAGAGTGACGGGAACTGGGGGCCCAGGAGAATCTTCCAAAGGCCCACCCCTGTGACCTTCCACCACCTAGGTCTTTCCTCCTAAGTTTCTGCAGTGCCCCATGACAGCACCACAGCTGAGGATCCCGTGTTGGAGCCCAGGACCTCTGGAGGATGCTTGATATTCACACTGTAACATTATCCACCTGTATTTTGTTCTGGAGCCACATAGTCCTCCCATCCTCAGTAGTGTCCAAAGACAACACTGTCAGAAGGTACACACCGATGGTTGAAATAACAGAGTGAAACAGGCCTATTATACAACCCCGACATTCTCAGTGGCATCAGTTCATTCCTGCACTTCCATCCTTCAGAGGTTTTGCCCGTAGTACTCTTCACAGAGGGCTGGGATTTAGCTCAGTTGGTAGAGCGTTGCGCTGCAGTCTCTGAGGTCCCCAGTTCGATTCCCAGCACCGCAAAAAATGAGAGAAGGACCTGGCAACCCACTCCCAAGGCAATCCTGAAACAGTCAACCATTGAAAACCCTATGAGGGTCGCTATGAGTCGGATACCGACTTGACAGCACATAACAACAACAATAGCTCTTCACAGCAAGAGTTGTATTTTGTTGAAGATTTTATTATACATTGACACTTTTCCTACCATCAATAAAATGTGGTTTTTAAAAATTAAGACTAAAAGATTTGTCAGAAACAAGATTTTGAACTGAACGAATGTGCTGAGCGGGCTGTATCATGGGTTCTAATTTACCCAAATCAGAAGGCAACAGGGAAGTTCTTTGAAGCAGTCACAATGAAGGAAGTTGCTGATCCACTTCCACTTCCTGATTTTTTTGATAGCTCACCTGGGATAAGACCTAGTGGAGGGGATATCAAGACACTTTCCAGTTCAGTGGCCCAAATTTGAGGTTTCTGATAGGAATAAATGGAAAATAAAGCTGTCAAGCGGCATCTCATGCAATCAGAGTGAATCAAACTGCTTTGTCCTCTGAGCTCACTGTTAAAGGTATGATAATCCAAGGACAAATTGCCAAGATTACCTGGGACTATGTCTGGCTTTGAACACACTCTGTAAGGACGCACAGTGATGACAGGGATTACCTTTAAAGGATGGAAAGCAAAAGATCATCTGAGTCTAAAAGATAATATCCCACGACTTCCACTTCCTCGTGAATGAATTGAATTCATTTACAAATCACCAAAGAATAGAAGGACTCTGGGTATTCATTGTTGCCTCTAGAGCCTGAGGAGACTCACACATGGCAGCCGTTCTCTGTGGACAGGGGCTGCCTGCCCAGGCTATACTCAGGGACTGTGAGTGTCACTGGAGCCTCCTGAAGTAGGGTCTGAGGCTTGCAGGGGCTCGTCTGTAATATACCTGTGCTGTGTTGGAGCCTTGCTGACATGAGGTAAGGGGTAGTTGTTGTCAGGTGCCACCAAGTCAGTATCCGACTCATAGCGACCCTACATACAACAGGGGAAACACTACTGTCAGTGCTTCTCTGCTGTTCATAGGGTTTTCAATGGCGGATTGTTTTTTGGGGAGTGGGTTTCCGGGTCCTTCTCCCATAAGGGGTAGAGAGAGGAGAAAACGCTATCTGCTAAGATGATGTCTTCGTGTTTTTATTTATTGCATGTATTCTGAGGGTACAACCTGATGCTTGGGTACACATTACACAGTGAAATGACGTCTGCAGGTAAGCAAATTAGCACATCCACCATCTTCCGCAGGTGCTCTGGTCCATACCACTCTTAACATGTGTAATGTCCTATTGAGTGAGTAATGCAGATGGGTCGCCTGGAGCCTGAAGGGGTGATATTAATGTCATCTGTGACATCATAGTCATGACCATTCTTGGTATTTTTACAGATCTTGATCTTTTATGTCACATTTTATTCAGCTTTCAAAAAAGTAAAGAATAGGTTGAGCGTACCATCTGGGGTGCTCCCCAGAGGCTTCTGGTTTCTGCCCCCTGTTTCTTGACAAGTTTAAGATGAGTATCTCAGCCCCAGCACTTTCTTCCAAGCTCTGCAACCATTGTCCTGACTCCTCGTTGGTCTTCTCCAGCTGGGAGGGTGGAGAGAGCCAGCTAAGTAACCTGTACTTCCCCACAAATTATGTTCCAGTAATCAAATTTCTAAAGATTTTAAAATATGATTAAAGTTGATAATGGTGCATGAGTTAGTACTTTTACATATTGCCGAGGGCTCCAGTTTGTTAACGAAAGCATTTTGACTCTATGTGTCAATAAATTAGGTATTAACATTTATGCCAATATTTCCACGGATGAGAATGGAGCCTAGAAAAATAGAAATGTGAACCAATATTGACACAAAGTTGTATTCATTATTCCTTTCTTTGTAATAGCACAAAATTAGGAAGAATATGTAAGTCTAATTATTGAGTAATGGATAAATTGAGTAATGGATTATATATATATACTATATATATATATATATATATATATATACATATTGTGTGTGTGTATATATATGTTGTTGTTGTTAGGTGCCGTTGAGTCGGTATCCGACTCATAGCGACCCTCTGTACAACCGGGGAAACACTACTGTCAGTGCTTCTCTGCCGTTCATAGGGTTTTCAATGGCAGATTGATTTTTGGGAGGGGGTTACCAGGTCCTTCTCCCAGCCTACAGCTTCTGGTGTTCCGAGGTGGTCTCCCATGCAGGTACTAACCAGGCCCGACCCTGCTTAGCTTCCGAGATCTGATGGGGTCGGATGCCACAAGGCTACAGCTGCAGGCATATATATATATATATATATATATATATATATATATATATATATATATATACACATATGATAAATACCAGATGATGCCAGATATATAATGTTAAGGGAAAAAATAATATAAATATAATATAAATGTCTCAAACATATATGTATGTACATGTAAGACGTGTGGGGGAAATGAAATGAAAATTTGCAAATTATTAACTATCCTGTGGCTAGGATTAGGGTCTTGTCGGTTGTCATTTTCCACTGTACGCATTTCTCTAATTCCACCTTTATAATTCTGATAAAAAATATATACTAAAATACGAGAGAAGAAAGAGTGGCCTCCCAGTTCGGGGGTACTGTGTGCATTTACTTGTTATTTATTTATTTGTACTGGGGCGTTGAACCCAGGGCCTCATGCATACTTTGCAAGCTCTCTGCCACGGAGCTGCACCCTCCGCCCCCTTTCTGTCTTTTCTCTTGAGACGGAGTCTGGCTGAATTACACAGCTGCCTCTGGTCCTGAGCTTGCGATGCTGCTGCCTGGGCCTCCCGAGCTGGCTGCGGGGACCACAGCCATGAGCCACCACGCCCAGCGGCACAGTCCACAGGTCCCATGGAGATGTGTTTTAGAAGGACCCTCTGCTTTCAGTTCAAGTGTGCCCAGCAGGACACTGGTGCAGTCCACCCTGCGACTGGTTTGGGGTATACTTTTAGGACCATTACTTCCTATTGTCCCCCCAGATCAGGCAGAACAGAGCGCATTAGGCCTCTCACTTCCCGGGGGGCGGGGAGGTGAAGCCTGCTGAGTGAAGCGCAGGGAAGAGGGGACCCTGCGCGCAGAGCTGCCTGATGCCGGGGCCCAGGACCCCACGCTGGCTCCGTGGGGCGTGGTGGCCATGGTTTAGGGTAGGGTGGAGGTGGCCGTCCTGCCCCTCATCCTTCTGCGGCTCCCAAGGCTTTTCCAGGAACTGCCAGGAGGAGCGCAGCTCATGCTCCGTGGTGACAGGAGCAGTGGTCGCTGCTGCGCTGAGCCTGGGAGCAGACAGCTGTGCGCTGGAGACCCCCAGCCAGGGACTGCTTTGCACCATTTCGCTGGGTGGCTGCGCTCCCTGGCGGGCCCCACAGATTGCGTCCTCGCTCTCCCATGAGGAGAGGTGGTGCAGAGCAGTTTCACAAGTCTCTCAAAGATCCGTGGCGGTGGTGGGGGAGGCTCAGGTGGGACCCCTGCGAGGTGGAGTTCCTGTCATGGGTGGGGTAAAAAGGAGGGAGGTTGTTCCCCAGAAGGGTCTGTGTGCCGGCTCCGGGGAGGTGGGGCTGGGAATGGTCTCCGGGGTCACGACGTCAGAGAACTCACAGGGCCTGAGGGCCAGAGCCCTCTTCATCCAGTATCACAGATCAGGAGGCCCCTGCCCCCGTGAGATGCTGCTGAGTGGTTGCTCCCTTTCCTGCAGCAAATCCTCTGCTGTTTCCAGAATATTCCGCCAAGCAAAGCTTCTCTCTGCCAAAAACCCACCTCTGGCTCAGAGATGAATATCCTCGCCTCCAAACATCTCAAACACCACTGTTGTTGTTGTTGGGTGGCGTCAAGTCGGTATCTGACTCATAGTAACCCTACATACAACAGGGGAAACACTGTTGTCAGTGTTTCTCTGCTGTTCATAGGGTTTTCAATGGCGGATTGATTTTTGGGAGTGGGTTGCCAGGTCTGTCTCCCAAGCCTACAGTGCCAGCTGTTCCCAGGTGGTCTCCCATCCAAGCACTAACCAGGGTTGACCCTGCTTAGCTTCTGAGATCTGACGGGATCGGACCCCACAGTGGTACAGCTACAAGCCCCCAGGGACATTAGTAACCCGTTTTACCCCTTTCTTCATGTGCATGCCATGCCAGTGATACCACACAATTAATCATGACTTTAACTTTGGAAATCTGTAAGGACGTTTTCACTACACTTGATACTGTACAATAATAATACAGTATATTACCCATGAAGCCTGCAGCGGTAGCCCTGTGGCATCCGATCCTGTCAGATCTCGGAAGCTAAGCAGGGTCGGGCCTGGTTAGTACCTGGATGGGAGACCGCCTGGGAACACCAGAAGCTGTAGGCTTGGGAGAAAGACCTGGCAACCCCCTCCCAAAAATCATTCTGCCATTGAAAACCCTATGAACAGCAGAGAAGCACTGGCAACAGTGTTTCCCCTGTTGTATGTAGGGTTACTATGAGTCGGATACCGACTCGACGGCACCTAACAACAACAACAACAACAACATTACCTATGAAATAATATAATCTATTTCATTCAGTTGACAAGACAAGAATACATTTATTCTGTTAAAGACTGGAAGTGAGGCTGCTTTGGCTTGTGGGTGTTCATAGGCTTTGAAGAGGCAGTTGGGTAGAGGAGCCCAAGCACAGGCTTGCTTTCCCAGGGAAAGGGGTCCTGGCTCAGGGACCGGTCGGGCTGGTTCTCCCAGCTCACCCCACTGGATGGCATCAGGACATTTAAATATCTCTTTGCCAGGGAAAAACTCTCACGCTTGCTTCCCATTCTTCCCCATCCCTCCTCTCCTCTGTAACCAGTCCAACCTGCTTCCAAAGACTCCGGAGCTTTGCCTGCACTTGGCAAACACCTTATTCCCACGTCTCGCTCAGGGAGATCCACAGCCACCCCGCAGGCCTGTGGCCACCGCTGGGTTCTCAGCCACCTGCGTCCCCACAGACCTCCTGAGTCCCGAGATTGCTAATTAATTTGTCCGCCTTATGCCGAGCTCCCCCCGCAGGTGTCTGGCTTCGCAGTGGACCTGCTGGACCCGTCCTCTCTCACAATCCAAATGAGCTCAATGCAAGACAGAAATCTCAACTGGACCTAGAGGCAGCAAGCAGGCTCTGGGGAGAAATCACATACTGAGTCCACTGGGAAAAAAATAAGAAAAGAAAGGAAGAAATACTGCATCAAGTTTATTTTCAGCACCCCGAGAGACTGGGAGGGGAGCAGAGGATCCAGGGACTCTGCCCCAGCGCAGTGGAACGCGTGGCCGCACTCAGCAGGACAGCTGTGGAAGGCATTCCATTCCTGGATTTAACTAAACCAGGTTTCTGTGACAATGCATCCACTTACTGCACAGGAGAAGAGAAATAGGAAAGCAGCAATTTTAAATAATGACCTCACGTTTACCCCTGATTTTCTCTCCCAGTTCTGCCTGTAACTCCTGTGGGCATTGTTTACATTTATGAATTAGTAAAGCGGGCTGGGATTTAGCTCAGTTGGTAGAGCTCTGTGCTGCCGTCTCTGAGGTCCCCAGTTCAATTCCCAGCACCGCAAAAATGGGAGAAGGACCTGGCAATCCACTCCCAAGGCAAACCTGAAACAGTCAGCCATTGAAAACCCTATGAGGGTCGCTATGAGTCGGATACTGACTCCACGGCACCTAACAACAATAACAATTAGTGAAGCACCCGCATACAGGCACTGCACCCCTGTGTTCAGAATTTGCTCCCCACGTTTCTGCCAGTCTTTGGCATGACTGTGGCTTGAACTAAGTCAGAAAACTAAGAGAATGGGAATGGACAGGGCTGTGGACGGCGAAGGTAAGCTAAGAGAATGGTAATGAGCAGGTCTGCGCACAGCAAAGGTAAGCTATGACCTAAAATGGGAACTGTTCTAATGAGATGCTCACGCTGGTGTTCACGCGTGCTATCACCTGGCTGGGTGTCTTCCAGGCCAGTAGATGGCAGCAGAGGCTTGGGATCCCGCGTGTTACCGGCTGGCCCATGGCAAACATCCCCCTTTATGGCCATTCATCTTCCCTTGTCAGAGTCTCCTAAGTGCCTTCTGCGGAGCTGACCCTGAGATTGCATCATTTAATCCATAATCATATATTGCCAACATCTTTCCCTTTTACTGCTTATCAATGACATTAATTCAGAGGAAACAGGGACCAGTGATAGCTTTAGGCACCCTCTGCACAAAGGAGACATTCATAAAGCACATTCTGGAAGAGACGGCCAACCTGCTTAAGACAGAGAAATGGATTTTACAGGAAAATGGAAAGCACAGGGGGAACATAACAGGGACTTGTGGGGCTCCCCTTCCTTTGCTCTTTGTTAGCACATTGTACTCTGTGGTCAAAACAGATATTTTCTTGTTTGGTTTTATCATACGTTTGCTTAGGGAGCTACTTAATATTTTCCCACATTTACTAAGATTATACACAATATACAGTTTTTAAATACCCTCTCCCCAGGATAGACTTAGAAATTGATGTCCAGGACTGGATCTCACATTGTCAAAACTATGCCCCGTGATACCACAGCTCTTTTCAGCTGCATTTTAATAGTTTAATGATGTTGCAAAGTAGAAGAGTCCTTCTGGGAAATGATAGGATGCTATAAATTGATGGCTGTTGGCATTCCACAGATTTAATTAAATTAGGGTTGAATTGATGAGAGTGGGGAAGGAGACTCTATCCCCAACACTCTCAATTTCTGGAAGCAGAAAGGATGCTTTGCTTGCTGGGAAGATTGCCATGGCTCCCCGGAACTCTAGGTGGTACTGCAGAATCACCCTGTAGTCCCCACAGCACTGTTGGTTAGGTTTCTTTTTTCTTTTATCCCACTGTTTTAGGGTTTCTGGGGTGTTTGCATCAGAAAACATTCGGAAAAGGGCAGGTAGTTTTGAAAAGGCAATATTGTAAATGAAATCATAGGAAGTTGACAATGTCTGAGGAAGGTAAGATAGATGCGCTTATATGTCTTTCAATTCAGGGCTCATATTTAGAACTGAGTCTGTCTAAAATGTTCTGGAAGTAGTTAATGGCATTATGCTGCAGCATTAATGAATGATGTGAAATTGAAATGAGATTTTCCTGAAATGTACTAGTGAGTAAAAGAAGGCAGCATTTGTCCTGAAAGTAGCTGCTTTTCCCTCTATCTTCTGTGTGAGTGTGTGGTAGAGATATATTTGTGAGTGTGTAAGTGTATGGCGTAGGTATGTGTGATGTTTGCACGGTGTGGGTGTGTGTCAGCCTGTGCATTTTAATCTTCTTTTGATGGAGAAGCCGTTCTTAGCAGGAGGCAGTGCCCATAGCTTCAAACCCAGGTGCACAAGTATGTGCCTGGGTACACCTGGGCCAGCTTTCCTCAGTCACCTGCTTGCTGTATTTGCTATTTTTTTGGGGGGTGGGGTGGGGTACTGGGGGTTGAACCCATGGCCTCACGCTTGCATGCTCTGCAAGTGCTGAACCACTGAGCTGCACCCTCAGCCCATTTTTTTACGTTTTGAGACAGGGTCTCGCTAAGTTACGTAGACTGCCTCTGGTCTCCAACTTGCGATCCTCCTGCCTCCGCCTCCCAAGCTGCTGGGTTGACAGGTGTGCGCCACCACGCCTGGCTTGTATTTGCTATTTTAAAAGCATACTTTTGAAAGAACAGAGTGGATAAGACACCTCTCTTATTTTAGAGCAGAGAGGTAGAGATAAGAAAAACAGGTACAAAATTGAAAGGGGAGTAAGGATAGCTATTTACAAAAAATTTTATGTGACTGTTTACGGAGATAGGCAGAAGGTTCTCTCCAATAAATCTCACAGTGATGGCCCTTGAGAAGGGGGCTTCCTCCCTTAGCCTCACTCAGTGCATGCTGTGGTCACCATTGCCATGAGCCTTTGCAAGACATTTTGAACAGGAGTGATCCTTGGAGTAGACTATGTAAATTCTTTGTTTTCAGGGTCCTGGTTTTAATCATTCTGAACCTTCCTTCCTCCATACTCCCTCTGCCAGCAACCAATTTTACCTTTGTATTCACAGGATAATATAATCCCCTTCTTGCCAACACACACACATATTTACACATGCGCATGGCTGCCAATGAAGGTACACTGTGTGCCGGATCCTGCGGTATAAACACCACATTATATGACTTAACTTTAATCCAGACATTATTCTTCCTTAAAAGATATTATTTCCACTTTACAGCAAAAATATTGGGATTCTGTGAGGTGAAGCAACTTGCCCATGGACTCCAAGACATAAATGATAAGAGGGAAGTTACAACCTAGCCCAATCTGATTCTCCATCCTGGGCTGTTCACAATGTTAATAAGACCTTATCATATCATATGAAAATCTACCCTGTTTAAAGGGGCTGGGATTTAGCTCAGTTGGTAGAGCGCTGCTCTGCAGTCTCTGAGGTCCCGAGTTCGATTCCCAGCACCACAAAAATGGGAGAAGGATGTGGCAATCCACTCCCCAGGCAGTCCTGAAACAATCAGCCATTGAAACCCTATAAGGGTCGCTATGAGTCAGATATGACTTGATGGCACCTAACAACAACAACAACAACAACAACAACAACCCCATTTCAAAGCACATTAACAAAGTTCCAATAAACTAAAATCTCCATGGATCCTTCATCCCCTTCAGTCCATCTATTGCAAAATCTCTTCATGTGCTTGCTTTGTGCCAATAATGACTTTTTGGGAGCTCCCAGCCTTGGGAAACTAGCCACATAAACTTTCTGGAATAATTTAAAATGTCACTTGTGTGCCTATGTACTTTGGAAGCCCTGCCGCTTTCATCTAGAAGTTTCATGGGTAGTTATGCACATAGTGACATACATTATGGCCAATTTTCTAAAATGCCCTGTGTGGGTTTTAAAAATGGGTTTTCTGCCCATGCAACAGACTTGGTCCAGGCTGTCCCATTTCCAGGCTGACCTCAGCTGCCCCTTGCTCCAGAACTGGAATCAAGGTTGACCTTTAGTACCTAAAGGCCTCAGTGCCACGTTAAGCCTCAAAACCCAGTCATCAGGCTGGTGTCTGCAGAGCCAGCCTCCAGGCTGTGCCCTGCAGATCCAGATTCCAGATCTGCCCAGTGTCACACCAGCTCCATGGGCCCAGGGCTCCAGGGCAGTACCTGTGGACCGAGCCTCCACATAAGCCCTGCTACCAGGCTGGATCCCACAGCACTAGGCTGCAAACCCATCCTGTTGACTCAGTCTCCAGGCCTGCCTCTAGCATTGAGCTGACTCCCACACTACCAAAGTTAAGGTCCATTAAAGACCAAGCCAACCTGTGTAGTCATGGTCATTAGGTCAGTACCAGCAGAAGCAACCTCCATGCCAGCCCATGTAGATACAAAATCCAGCCCAGTCCAGCACTGAGCCAGTCCCTGTGGCCCCCAGCTTTAGGTCTGCAACTGTGTTAGGTCACCAATCTTATCCTCAAGCACCACACGGGTGTCAGTGGATGCAGGCTTCAGGCCTGCCCAGTTCGAGGCCATTCCCTGTGGCCCCATACTCTAGTCTTCTCCCTAAATCCCTAGGTTCCAACAGATGCAGGGGCCAGGCTGTCCCAATAAATTCCAGAACTGCACAGGTCCTTATGTGCTCAGTCTCTAAGAGCACCCCTGTGTTCCCAGGATCTAGGCTGGCTCCTATATCCAGAACCCAGAGGAGTCCTCTCAAGTTTGGCCTCTAGGCCAATACCTACACACCTAGCCTCCAGGCTACAACAAAGGACGGGCTCTAGGGTAATCCTCACAGCCCTAGGCTTCAGGCCAGCCCCAGTGGGTTCGGAGTGGGACAGCAGCTGTGAGTCTAGGCTCTCTACTGGCCCCTATGGGCCCACGCTCCATGCTGATCCCAATGATAGGCTGGCCTCAGATCTAGCACGGTCCTCTGAGCTTCAGGCTCCAGAGTACCCCTTCCTGCACTGTGCCAGCAGACTCGGGGTCTAGGCCCACAGCTAGCTTTGGTAACAAGCCAGATCTTATGTGTAGGGCACTGCCTAGAGAGGCAGTTTGCCCCAGGGCCTATCTAGGCCCACTTGGAGGTCTGAGGCTTGTTCCCTGGGCAATAACTTTTGCCCTACATCCGGGAACTCTGGGTCACCAAGCTCCCAAAGATGGCACTGGCATCCAATCCCTCTCCTCAGACCCCTCGACACCAATTGGCTGTTTCCAAATCACCCAGTGGCTCCTAATTGGACCTTTCGAGAACCACCCCTGATTGGCAATTTTTATAAACCCAAATTTGCATATCCCCCTGATTGGCTAAGACCCGTATGGGTTGACTGCCTCTGATTGGTCCCTGGCTAGCCCCTGGAGAGGATATAAAGGGGTACATGGAGCAGTCTGTGTCCATTCCACTGACCAGGATAGATAAAGCAATAAAGAGCTGTTGGAGCAGAGCACTTGGAGTCAGCATCTTCACTGGGAAGAAAGAAGCAAGGAGCCACTGTGAGCATCAGCCTCTGAGCCTGCCTTTCTCAAGGCTTCTCAGAGTAGCTGTGGGCATCAGCCTCCTTTCCGGGTGGCACGGCTCTTGGGTGCTCGGCTCGCCCTCACCAGATGGTGGATCTTCGGTGGCTGGCTCCCACTCATGGCCAGAGTGAGTCCAGTGGCAGGGCGATGCCCCGCACTTATGGACATGAGACCCAGAACCATTCCCACAAATTTAGGCTGTAATGTGGTCCCTGTGGTTCTAGGCACCAGTCTCATCCCAAGGCCTGTTCCAGTGGACTTGGATGTCAGGCCCACCACAGAGCCCAACACAGACTTGCAGACTCAGGCTCACAGCTAAACAGAGTGCCAGCTAAATCCCTATAAATCCAAGTTTCAGACTGGTCCTTATTGATACATGCTTCAGGCCTGACTTCATAGATCCAAGCTTTAGGCCCACAGAAATATAATCAACTGTTCCATACAAGTGGATCTGGGCTTTGGGCTCAACTCCATAGACCAACAGTATTGGCCTACCACCTGCTGACCCATGCCCATGTCTAGACTGCCCAAGGACTTCATCAGCAAGTATACCTTCAGATCATGTCAGAACCTGTGGATGGGCTGGCTTGTGAAGGACATCCCCAGTCAAAGCTGGTGTGCAAAGACTAAATTAAATCCCTCCATCTTTCAATATACAGATATAATTCTTGGGCAATAAAACTTGAAAAGCAAGGAAATGTAACACTACCAAAAAAACATAATGATTTCCCAATAACTGATTTCAACGAAATGATGGTACATTGTCAGTCAAATAATTCAAAATGACAGTTTTAGTGTTTTCAGTGGCAATTTCTGGGGACTTTTCTGGGGGGGGGGCCCTTCCACATCTTCCTCCAATTAAGAAAGCTTAGTGAAGTTAAAAGAAAATAAAGAGAACTAAATCAATGAAATCAGAAAAATAGCAAATGACTTAAATGAGAAATGTAACAGAAACTAAATTAAAAAAAAATCAACCAAATTCTAGAGCTAAAAAATACAATGATTGAAATTAGAAATGCAATTGTTGTTGTTAGGTGCTGTCAAATCAGGTCTGACTCATTGTGACCCTATGTACAATAGAACAAAATACTCCCAACACTGTTTCATGCCTGGCACTGTTGTCAGTTCTTCCTTGCTAGTCATAGGGTTTTGTTTGGCTTACCATTTCAGGAGTGGGCTACTGAATCCTTCTCCATAGCCTGCAGCACCTGATATTCCCAAGTGGTCTCCCATCCAAGGACTAACCAGGCTGGACCCTGCTTAGCTTCTGAGATCAGAGAGTATTAGATGCCATGGTGGTATGGCTGTGTAGAGAACAAACACAGCAAATGTGCTTAAGCAGAAGAAAGAATATGTGAAATGGAAGATAGGTTATTTGAAAATATATAGTCAGAGGAGGAAAAAGAAAAAAGGATAAAAAGTAATGAAGAAAGATTATGGGAGTTATGGGATAGCATGAAAAATGCAAATGTGTGAGTCACAGAAGTTAATGAAGGAGAAGGAAAAGACAAATGCATAGAAAACTTGATTAAAAGAAATAATAGCAGAAAAGGGGCTGGGATTTAGCTCAGTTGGTAGAGCGCTGCGCTGCAGTCTCTGAGGTCCCAAGTTCAATTCCCAGCACCACAAAAATGGGAGAAGGGCCTGGCAATCCGCTCCCAAGGCAATCCTGAAACAGCCATTGAAAACCCTATGAGGGTCGCTATGAGTTGGATACCGACTCAACGGCACCTAACAACAACAACAACAACAATAGCAGAAAAAAATTCAAATTTGGAGAAAAATATAAATATTCAAGTATAAAAAGATCAAAGGTTTCCAACCAGATTTAACCCAAATAAGACTACACCAAGATATAGTATGAACAAGCTATCAAATGTCAAGGACAAAGAGGGGATCCTGAAGTAGGAAGAGAAAAGAAGAAATAATGGATGCTGTTGTTGTTATGCACTGTCGACTCAGGTCTGACTCATAGTGACCCTATGTACAATAGAGTGAAACACTCCCCACCATTGTGCCATGCCCAGCACTATGTCAGTGCTTCTCTGCTTTTGATAGGGTTTTTGAAGGCTGATTGTTTCAGGAGTGGGCCGCTGGGTCCTTCTCTCAAGCTTATGGCACCTGGTATTCCTAGGGGGTCTTCCACCCAAATACTAACCAGGCCCGACCCTACTTTGGTTCCGCGATCTGCTGAGATCAGACGCCAGAGTGATACAGCTGTATAAGGGAGTTTAGTAAGATTGGCAGTAGATTTCTTAGCAGAAATTTCACAGGCCAGGAGGGAGAGAGCAATAAATTCAAAGTGATGAAGAAAAAATAAAACTAAACAATAAAAGCTACCAACAAGGAATACTAGAGTACTATACCCCACAAAACTTTCCTTCAGAAATGATGGACAGATGAAGATTTATGCAGACAAATAAAAGATGAGTTCATCGCCACCAGTCTGGCTTACAAGAAATTCTAATAGAAATGCTTTCAATAAAGGGCTCTAATTATTAACACAAAACATATAAAACATAAGAAACTCATTGGTCAAACTAAATATACAGTCATGTTGAGAATATTATAATAGTGGTGTGTAAGTTACTTATTTCTTCTTCTTCTCCTCCTCCTCCTCCTCCTCCTTTTTCTTCTTCTTCTTCTTCTTCTTCTTCTTCTTCTTCTTCTTCTTCTTCTTCTTCTTCTTCTTCTTCACAGTGCAGGGGATTGAATCCAGGGCCTGGGTGGTTTCTGGGAAAGTGCTCTCTTACTGAGCTACATTCCCAGCCCTTCACTTATATCTTTAGTATGAAAGTTAAAAGACAAAATTATAAATATTATTAACTACAATAATTTCTTTAGGAATATACAATATATTTTTGATCTGTGATGTCAAAGTCTTAAAGTATGAGAGGTGGAGCAAAAGTGATTTTAATGCCCTAAACAATGCCTTCAAGTACTTTTTGTAGTGGATAACACTACAAAGAATAGGAATACCAGAGCACTTAATTTTACTCATGAGGAATCTGAACATTAGTTATTGAAAATTCTATTAATAGTAGTGAAACACTACTAGATATAGTGCCAAAGAATGAGCACCCGAGGTTGGAAGGTACTGAAAAGACTATTGCGGAAGAGGTGCTTCCTCAGAATAGAGAGTACCTTAAGGACAGGAATGGAGTAAAGCCCCAGGGACCTCTAGTTGCTGATGTAGCATGACTCAAAATGAGATGGAACAACTATAAAGATCTATTAATAATTGGAATGTGGAATGTATGTAGTTTGAATGGGGAAAAATTAGAAATCATCAAAAAAGAAATGGAATACATAAACAATGACATTCTAGGCATCAGTGAGCTAAAATGGATTGGCATGGTCCATTTTGAACCAGATAATCATATGGTCTACTATGCCAAGAATAACAGATTAAAGAATAATGGGGTTGCAGTCATCATCAAAAGAGATCTGTCCTGAAGTACAATGCTATCAGTGATACCATAATATCCATATGTCTACAAGGAAGGCCAGTTAATGTGATTATTACACAAATTTATGCACCCACCACTAAGGCCACAAAGGAAAATTGGGAAGATTTTTACCAGCTTCTACAATCTGAAACAGTAATAGAAGGTGGAATAAATACACAGAGTCATTATACCAAGAAGAATTGGTGGATGACCAATCATTTTAAGAGGTTGCATATGATCAGCAACCAATGGTACTGAAGCAAGAAGTAGAAGCTGCCTTGAAGGAACTGGCAAAACACAAGGCTCCAGGAATTGATGGAATACCCATAGAGATGTTCCAACAAACAGATGCAGCACTGGAGGTGCAGCATTGGAACTAGGGACATCCTTGCTGATTTTAGGTGGATGTTAGGCAAAAGCAGAAAATATCAGAAAGATATCTATCTATGTTTTATCAACTCCATTTTGTTGATCATTTCTATTATTTTTGTACTTCTGCTTCATTTATTTCTGACCTGATGGCCTAACAGGCTTTCTACTATGAACAATTGTAAACACATAAATTGGATAAGCTATAAGAAATGGATAAATTCCTAGAAATGTAACACCTACCCAATTTGAATCTTGAAGAAGTAGGAAACCTGAATAGAAAAATAGCACATAAGGAGATTAAATCAGCAATAAAAAATTTCCAAGTGAAACAAAGCCCAAGGCTTTCTTGCTGTCAATTCTTCTCAAACTGTTCTAAAGGATGGGAATACTTCCAAACTCATTTTCAAAAAGGTCTAGACTCCCACTCCCAAGGCAATCCCGAAACAGTCAGCCATTGAAAACCCCATGAGGGTCGTTATGAGTCAGATACCGACTGGATGGCACCTAACAACAACAGACTACTTTAATACCAAAGCTAGAGAAGGATACTATGAACAAAGAAAATTATAGGGCAGTATTGTTGTTGAACATTTGTGCAAGAGTTCAAAACATGATGCCAGTAAACCGAATTCAGCAGTGCATTTAAAGGATCATTCACCATAATCAAGAGGCATTTATCTTAGGGATGGCATTTATTCAACATATGCAAATATATATGTATGAAATACTACATTAACAGAATGAATGACAAAGCCATAGGATTTTCTCAATAAATGCAAGAACATTGAAAGATTCATCATCCTTTCACAGTAAAAATTCTCAATCAATTAGGTAGAGAAGGAATGTGATTCAATACAATGAAGACAGTATATGACAAACTTGAAGATAATAGTGTACTCAGTGTTGACAAGTTGAAAGCTTTTCCTCTAAGATCGAGGAAAGAAAGGACATTCACTGTCACTAGTTCTACTCAACATAGTAGTAGAAGTCCTCCCCAGAGAAATTAGAGGGATAAAAAGCATGTAAATTGGAAGAGAAGTAAAATTACCTCTATTTGCAGGTTGGGCTGGGATTTAGCTCAGTTGGTAGAGTGCTGTGCTGCAGTCTCTGAAGTCCCAAGTTCAATTCCCAGCACCACAAAAATGGGAGAAGGGCCTGGCAATCCATTCCCAAGGCAATCCCGAAATGGTCAGCCATTGAAAACCCTATGAGGGTTGCTATGAGTTGGATACTGACTCGATGGCACCTAACAACATTTGCAGGTTACATATCTTATATATAGAAAGACCTAAAGACTCCACCAAAAAAGAACTGTTAGAATTAATAACTAAATTCAATAAAGTTGCAGGATAGAATATCAGCATTCAGAATGTGGTAGCTTTTCCATACATTAACAAATACCTGACAAAGAAATCACGAAAACAACCCCACTTAAAATAGCTTCCCCGCCAAAAAATGAATTTTGGAATAAATTTAGCTGAGAAGGAGATGTGTACATTGAAAATCACAAAACTTTGAGGAAAGAAATTGGAGACACAAATAAATGGAAAAGTGTCCTGTGTTAGTGGATTGGAGGAATTGGTATTATTATCAGCTCTGTGCTAACCAAGGTCATCTGTAGATGCAATGTAATCACTATCAAAATTCCAAAGGCATTTTTCACAGAAATAGAAAAGAACTATCCTAATATTGCATAGAACTATAGACTACTACAAATGTACAAACCAATCTGAAGCAAAAAGAATAAAGTTGGAGGAATGACACTACCTACTGTGGAAAACTAACACAAAGCTCTAGTAATTAAAATAGGATGATGGAGTCTTTTAAGTTATGAGATTATATAATCTGAAAATGGGGACAATTTGATTCTTTTCCTATTTTTCTATTCACTTTATTTCTCTCTCTTGCTTTATTGCTATGGCTAGGAATTCAAGTGTTACATGCCTAAGAGTAGAGGTAGTGGACACCTGGTTTTATTCTTAACTTTAGAGGAAATACTTTCAGTTTTTCAACATTTAGTATAATGTTGGCCATAGGTTTGTCACATGTTGTTGTTATGAGGTGCCGTCCAGTAGGTTCCAACTCACAGTAACCCTCATAGGGTTTTCAATGGCTGGTTGTTTGGAGATTGCTTTGGGTCACATATAATGTTCAGCATGTTGAGGTATGCTCCTTCTATTCCTAGTTACTTCTGGGCTTTGATCATAATGGGGTATTGAATTTTGCCAAAGTCTTCTGCATCTATTGAGATGATTGTGTTATTTTTGCTCCTGATCCTATTTATGTGTTGTATTACAGTCATTGATTGCATATGTTGAATCATTCCTGCATTTTTGTTATGAAACCAACTTGATTATGGTGTATGAGCTCTTTTTTTTTTTTTTTTGCAGTACTAGGGGTTGAACCCAGGGTCTTACACTTGCAAGCTTCGCAAGTGTTGGACCACTGAGTTGCACACCCAGCCTATTTTTTCACTTTTTTGAGACAGGGTCTTGCTAAATTACACAGACTACCTCTGGTCTCAAACTTGTGATCCTCCTGCCTCTGCCTCCCCAGCTGCTGGGATTACAGGCATGCACCACTGTGCCCAGCTTGGTGTATGAACTTTTTAATGTGTTGTTGAATTCTGTTTGCAAATATTTTATTGAGAATTCTTGTGTCTGTGTTCAATCTGGAAATTGGTCTATAATTTTCTTTTTGTTACATACATATCTGGTTAGGTTTTTGTATCAGGGTCACACTGTCTTTGTAGAATGAGTTTGGTAGCATTTCTTCCCTTCATATTTTATGGAGTAGTTTGACCAGTAATGATGTTAGTTCTTCTTTAAAGATCTGGTCAAATTCAGCAGTGAATCTAGTCTTTGGTTTTCTTGTCGAAAGTCTCTTTATTGACGCTTCAATGCCATTGCTCATTGTAGATCTATTCTGATCAATCTTTTCAGCAAAGTAGCAGGATACACAATCAACCTACAATAACCAACAGCTTTTCTATGTACCAATAATGAACATGCTGAGAAAGAGACCAAGCAAGCAATTCCACTCACAATAGCCTCAAAAAATACCTAAGAATGAACCTAATCAAAGAGTCAAAGACCTCTACAAGAATGAAACCATGTCATTTCCAGGAAAATGGATGGAACTGTAGATCATCATGCTAATCTCAATAAACCAGACTCAGAAAGACAAAAACCACACATTTTCTCTCTTATAAGGTACCTAACTTAAAAAATAGAAAGACCTGAAAGTAGGAAGTGGGCTATTTAGGGGAAAGGGAGAGCACAGCAGGAAGAGAGAGGGGAGCGAAAGAGGGTGATAGGGTGCAAATAGGATTAAAGTCCATTGTATACATGTATGAAAATGTCTTAAGAAAATGCATTGTGTATGTAATTAATATGCAATAAAATACCATAATACTGGCATAAAAATAGATGGATAAGCCAGTGGAATAGAATAGAAAGCCTAGAAATAAATCCAATGCATTTACAGTCAATTGATTTTCAATGAAATTGTCAAGAACACATAATGGGTAAATGGATGCGAGACTTAAAGACTTGAAACTGTAACACTAATAGAAGAAAACATAGGGAGAAATTTCCACAGTACTGGTCTTAGAAATGATTTCTTGAAAATGAACCTGAAACCACAGACATCAAAGCAAAAATGGACAGATAGCATTACATGTAACTAACAACTTTCTGCACAACCAAGGAAATAATAGAGTGAAGACTAAGCTAAAGAATGGAAGAAAATATTTGCAAACCACACATTAGATTAGGGGTTATTAGCCACAGTATACAAGAACTCAAATAACTCAATAATAAGAAAGCAAATGACCTGAGTGGAGAAAGAAAAAAAGGCCATGCTCGTTGCAGCATTATTCCCAATAGCCAAGATATAGAAACTACCTGTTTGTCAAAGGACAAATGGATAATGAAACCACACACACACACACACACACACACTACTATGTGGCCTTAAAAAGGAAGATGTTTCTGCCAATTGTTATAACATGATGATGAACCTAGAGGTCATTATGTTAGGTGAAATAAGCCAGGCAAAGAATAAAAAATATGGCATGAACAGACATTTCCCAGAAGAAAGTATATAAGTGTTCAAGAAGTACATAAAAGGACGCTTGCAATGGCAGGAATGTGGTCCCCAAATTTGTATGTTGAAATTTAGTTGCTGATGCGATAGTATTATGATGTTAGGCCTTAGGAAGGCTGTTAGGCCATCGGGGCACCTTCCTCATGAATGGGATCAAAGCCTTTAGAGAAGAGGTTTCACACAGCCACTGGCCCCTTTGGCCCTTCCATTCCTTCTAGGATACAAAGACGGTGAAAGAACACTGAAATGGTATCATCTATAATGGATGGGCCTCCGCTAGACCCTGTACTTATTGCTACCTGGATCTTGGATGTCACAGATGCCAGAACTTTGAGAAATATATTTCTAAGTACCCCAATATCAAA
Source organism: Pedetes capensis (assembly GCA_007922755.1). Classification (NCBI taxonomy): domain Eukaryota; kingdom Metazoa; phylum Chordata; class Mammalia; order Rodentia; family Pedetidae; genus Pedetes; species Pedetes capensis. The sequence goes on from VMDO01008487.1 coordinate 70,250, forward strand.
TATTTTGTTATAGAAGCACAGATTAAGAAAATACTCAAAATCATTAAAAACCAGGAAAGTGCAAATTGAAATCACAACGAGATGCCACTTCACATCTGTTAGAATGGCTACTATCAAAAATAGGAAAGGTAATAAGTAGTAGGTTGTGAAGAAAAGGGAAAAGTGTTGTTGTTGTTGTTGTTGTTAAGTGCCATCAGGTCAGTGTTTGACTCATGGCGCCCCTTTGTACAACAGGCCAAACACTATTGTGCTTTTCTGCTATTCATAGGGTTTTCAATGGCTTCAAAGTGTTAGTAGAATGCAAATTAGTGAAGCCATTATGGAAAACAATATGGCGTTTCCTCAAAAACTTAAAAATCGAACTGCCTTGTTGTTGTTAGGTATTCTTGAGATGCATCTCACTCATAGCAACTCTACATACAACAGAACAAAACACTCCTCAATTCTGTGGCATGTGCATGATCTTTTTTATGTTAAAGCTCACTGTTGCAGCCACTGTGTCAATCCATCTAGTTGAGGGTCGTCGTCGTCGTCTTCTTCTTCTTCTTCTCCTTCTCCTTCTCCTTCTCCTTCTCCTTCTCCTTCTCCTTCTCCTTCTCCTTCTTCTTCTTCTTCTTCTTCTTCTTCTTCTTCTTTTGATCTGCCACTCTCCCAAACATGATGTCCTTCTCCAGGGATTGGTCCCTCCTGGAAGCATGTTCAAAATATATCAGTTGCAGTATAGCCATGCTTGTTTCCAAGGAGAACTCTGGTTGCTCTTCTTCTAGGACAGATCTGTTGGTTCTTTTGGCAGTCCATGGTATGTTCAATCTGACGTCTCAGGCACCACAATTCAAAAGCATCAAATTTTCTCCTGTCTCCCTTATTCAATGTCCAGCTTTCACAACCATATGATGCAACTGAGAATATCATAGCGTCAGTCAGGTGCATCTTTGTCTTCAATATGATACCTTTCAAACCTTTAGCTCAGTTGGTAGAGTGATGCTTTGCACTCTCTGAGGCCCTGGTTTTGATCCCTGGCATCATAAAAATGGAAGAAGGACTGGGCAGCCCACTTCTAAGACAATCCCAAAACAATCAGTCATTAAAAACCCTATAAATAGCAGAGAAGCACTGACACAGTGCAGGGCATATCATAGTGTTGGAGAGTGTTGAATTCTGTTGTACATAGGGTCATAGGGTCTCTATGAGTCGGATCCGACTCAATGGCACCTAACAACAACATCAAGAATTGCCTTATGATCCAGCAATCTCATGAGTGGATAAGTATGTAAAGGACCAGAAATTAGTCTGTCAAAGAGATGTGTATATATATGTATATATATATTTAATTTAATTTAAATTCTCTCATGTCATAGAAACTTTATCATTTTCTTCTTGTAGTTTCACACTGGTTTCGAGATATTTTAAAGTGTGCATTTATGTTTAGAATTATTTACCTTTCCTGGAGAATTAAATATTTTTGTCATTATAAAGTTATCCTTTTTTATAGGGTTGAACCCTCTTCCTTAAAGTCTATAAACAGAATTTGCATAAAGGACTTATCCTTTTTCTTGTTCATATTTTCTTCCTTTCTGTTTTCAATACGTATTTACAAAGAGCATACAATTTTAGACTTGTCAAATGTGATACCATAACCTCCGTCTCCACAGAAGTACCCCATTTTGGTTGTAATGTGATGCTTGTATCGATTTATTCTACTATATTGTCTTGAGTTTTCTATTTCCCCTGTTATACTTTCCCCTGACCCTTTTCCTTCTATGTAGGCAGTGTTTGTGAAGCATTGCAGCTGTCCAGCTGTGTGCTTAGGAGCCAGCTACAGTGTGGAATCTCCCATCTCCTTGGCAGCCTGTGATTTCTGGCAAGGTGTGTGGCTTCTCCATGGCTTAGTTTTATCTTCTGCTAAATGTGACTGTGATTCTCTATCTCGTAGGTTTTTACGAGTATTGAGTGAAGAGCATTTTGGAAATTGGCTAATAAAATCCCTGTCCCACGGATGGTGTCTGTTTCCTGACACTCCTCCTCCAGTAAATCCTTGCCGGCTTGCGCTCAGCTGGGGAGCCAACAGAAAACACATGCTGTGTGTCCTGTGGCCAAACAAGCAGCTCTCTTCTGTGTGGCTCACGCTCCTCCCAATGCTAACAATGCTGAGGAGAAAAGGCGCCGAGTGCAGAGCTTATAACACTGTATTTCATTCTTCCTGGAAGACCATTCTGTTTTCTCTGATCTTGCTCATTTCAAAGATCTCATCTGCTAGAACCTTGAAGATCGTGCATTTTGCTTTTGTCAAGAAGCCCAGGCCCTCATGACCAGTGAGTCCCTTTCCGTAGCTTCATTACCCAAGTCCCAAATGACTGCCTGTCTGTGAGCCGGAGAGCAGGGCACAGTGTCCTGGGGCAGCTCAGGAAGTCAAAGGTAAACTCCTGTACCCTTGCCTGGTAAGACAAGCGTCTGCCCAGGATGCTTTGACTTGACCCTGTCTTGGCATCACAGTGCTTCCTGAGCGTGGAGAGTCAACGGCTGGGCATTCGCTTAGCTGTTTCTTTTCTCCTGGTTGATGGTCAACTCCTTTCTTCAGCCAGGAAACCACGAAGCGGAGATAGCAGAGCACTTCTGTGTTCACGTTCAGGCCAAACAGGGGCCCTGGCGCGGGAAGAGATGGAAGAGGCTCTTCTGTGACACCCCTTGGGCTCACTGATTCAACATATGCAATCAATAAATGTAACACAACACATAAATAGGATCAGGAGCAAAAATAACATGATCATCTGACTCCATCACCATATTTCAATTACTAGAGCTTTTGATTAGTTTTCCATAGTAGGTCATCCCTCCAACTTTATTCTTCTTGCTCAAGATTGCTTTGCATATTTGTAGTAATTACTTTTAAGTTATGAGATTATATAATCTGTTTTTCTACTTACTTGAAAAGTTTCTCTCTCTTGCTTTATTGCTATGGCTAAGAATTCAAGCGCTACATGTCTAAGAGTAGAGATAGTGGATACTCTGGTCTTATTCTTGACTTTAGAGGAAATACTTTCAGTTTTTCAACACTTAGTATAATGTTGGCCATAGGTTTGTCACATGTTGTTGTTAGGAGGTGCCATCCAGTAGGTTCCAACTCACAGTAACCCTCATAGGGTTTTCAATGGCTGGTTGTTTGGAGATTGCTTTCGGTCACATATAATGTTCAGTATGTTAAGGTATGTTCCTTCTATTCCTAGGTATTTCTGGACTTTTATCATAAGAGGATATTGCATTTTGTCAAAGTCTTCTGCGTGCTTCCTATTGGAGCCAATATGTCTCTCAGCTTTTGACCACAGTCATGAAACAGCGTGCAATGATTAGCACAGGTAATGTAATTTGCTTGTCGCTGCTCTTCTGAGCAGCAATTTCCCCAATCGTATCTCCTTTCTGGGATTAAAAATGAAATGGATATGAACGGATTCAGCCGATGCCAACAAATAATGTATAAAACCAGTATCTGGTCTGCAGATATGAGAAGGAAATCTCAACAGCCCTATACATTTCGTGTTTCATTATTTGCTGTTTATCACATAAAAAACCCACAAATGGAAAGCCCTGACCTTTCCCGGGCAGCAGAGCTTCTCCCCCAGTAGTCAGTAAGAACAGCTAATAGCGTGCAATTTAAGAGCTGCCATATAATGATACATTTGTAAACACATTTTTCCCCCCAGCGCCACGTGAGTAGCAATGTAGTGGCAGCAGGTATAAACATAAAATATCTCCTTCCTGCTGGTTGCTATCCCCTTGCCTATAATTAGAATTCTTGGGAGGCTTGGCCAGAGAGAGCCGGGTCCTGAGCTGGCCAGGAGGTGGCAGAAAGAGAGGATGGGGGTGGGGATCCGGTGCTCTGTGGCTGGGTCTCAAACCTCTCACCCCCTGAATGGCTCTGCTTCCAAAGGGGGTGTGTTGGCGGAGGGGAGAGAGCAAGGGCCATGTATGTGATGTAAAAATATGTGTCTGCAGGGAGAAGATGGCAGAGGTGACAATTGTTGTTGTTGTTAGGTGATGCCGAGTCGTGTCCAACTCATAGCGACGCTCATAGGGTTTTCAATGGCTGATTGTTTCGGGATTGGCTTGGGAGAGGACTGCCTCGTCCTTCTCCCATTTTTGTGGTGCTGGGAATCGAACTCAGGAACTCAGAGACTGCAGAGCTGCGCTCTACCAACTAAGCTAAATCCCAGCCCACAGAGGTGACAATGAGGTGGGTTAAATATAGTCTGGAGCCGGCTTCACTCTCGAATCAGAGATGATGTATCTCAGTCTATTAAGATGCTGTTACTTCCCCGACTTTGAAGCAACTGTCTCCTGCCCCCATTTGTAAATAGACACATACACGTGAAAATCCTCTCAGAAGAAAGACGTACTGATTTTTGTCATCTTCAAGGTGTGAGTTTCATAGGGGCACTAATTTCTCCATGGGTATAAGCTGGCAGTCCCTATGCTGGTACCCGCACAGCTGTTACTGCATCAGGAAACCTGCCAAAACCATCGGGGATGCTTAACACAGGGTTCAGGCCAAATGTTTTTGTTGTTAGGTGCCCTCGAGTCATGTCTGACTCATAGCGACCCTCATAGAGTTTTCAATGGCAGATTGTTTTGGGATTGCCTTGGGAGTGGATTGCCAGGTCCTTCTCCCATTTTTGCGGTGCTGGGAATCGAACCTGGGACCTCAGAGACTGCAGAGCGGCGCTCTACTTCTCTACCAACTGAGCTAAATCCCAGCCCTTTGGCCATATAGATGCTGTCAATTCAGGTAGAGAAAGCTGAAAAAATTAAAGGAAAGGAATAGGGCTACATTTCACTAGACATTTAATTACCTTTCCTCCATTCCCATGTGCGCGCTCACACACACACACACACACACACACACACACACACACACACACACACTCCCCTACACACCCCTCGTTAGAAACTTCGGGATTTAATGGAATCCAATATTTCCTTTCTTCATTTTCCCTTCTTGGCTCTGTGCTCACCCGCACCCAGAGCTGTGCAGGAGCGAAGGGGACAGGCCCCAAGCTGGGGCTCCACAGAGACATGGGCCTGACCTGGTCTCTTCAGTGAAAACATCAAGGTCTAGTGGGAGGATCAGGACAAGTAAGTCAAGAAAAATTTCATCCCTCCCTAACTAGCCATATCCAGAGACGAAAGTGGGAGCAAGGTGAGGCTGTATGAAATGTTGCCTCTACAATAAGGCAAATGATGTCAAGGAGGCACCTGTGGAGTGGGGTCTGGTTTCCTTCTGCCAACTCGGATGCAACAGTCTTTTTATTATTATTATTATTATTACTTTTTTTTTTTTTTTTTTTTTTGCGGTACTGGGGGTTGAACCCAGAGCCTCACGCTTGCATGCTCTGCAAGTGCTGGATCACTGAGCTGCACCCCCAGCCCATTTTATTCTTTTGCTTTTTGAGACAAGGTCTCACTAAGTTACGCAGATTGCCTCTGGTCTCAAACTTGCGATCCTCCTGCCTCCGCCTCCCGAGTTGCTGGGATGACAGGCGTGCGCCACTATGCCCAGCAGGTGCAGCAGTCTTTGAAAACACACAGGGGCTTGGAAAAGCAGCCCAGGCAGGTGAGGAAGCCAAGCAGTGAGCTGCCCACTCCGTCTGAGCTCACACCAGGCAGGGATTGGGCAGGGCTGGGGTCCGGGGGGATTTTGACACCTCTGCGGGACATCAGTCTCCAGTCCACAGGGAAAGAAGCTGATGGTAAACGCCAGGCACTCTTCTCTCTTTGGCTCTTTTCTGGAAGATTCTCTCATGACCCCAAAGGTGTCTTATTTGGCCACAGATGCTTCACTGCTTTTTCTCTCCTGAGGCAATCTCAAAACAGCCAGCCATTGAAAACCCTGCAATCCCAAAACAACCAGCCACTGAAAGTCCTGTAAGGGTTGCTATGAGTCGGACGTGACTCCACGGCACCTAACAACAACAACAACTGATTTAATTGGGACTACCTCCCAAATAGGGCTGGGATTTAGCTCAGTTGGTAGAGCACTGCGCTGCAGTCTCTGAGGTCCCGAGTTCAATTCCCAGCACCGCAAAAATGGGAGAAGGACCTGGCAATCCACTCCCAAGGCAATCCCGAAACAGTCAGCCATTGAAAACCCTGTGAGGGTCGCTATGAGTCGGCTACCGACTCGACAGCACCTAACAACAACAACAACCTCCCAAATAAAGCACTTACATATTTTTCTTTGGGTCTAGTTTGGGAAACATGATCCGGAACAGCAAAGAAGGTAGCGAAAGTCCTTCTAAGAAGGACGTGAAGGAGAAAGAAACCTTGGGCCAGTGTCGAAGGTTGGAGTGGAGGAATGAGGTGAAGTGAAGGGGCTCGGATAGACTCTAGGCTCCCCAGCGTGGCTGCGTGGACAGGGTCGCCGTAGGTCAAGCATGGAACGGTGGAAGTCAGGCAAGGCTGAAAAGGAAAACTGGTGTCTAAGCGTGGGATGTGTGCAACTCGAGGGCCCCAACGTTGACATCCACAGCCACGTGCCCACCGTTCAGGATCAGAGGGAAATCTGAGCTAGAGACAGAGCACTGCGCAGGCGGAGGAGGGGAAGCCCCGAGGGAACCAGGGTCCCCCAGTGTGTGAGATGAGGGAAGAGGAAAATCCTCTGGGGGGTAGGAGAAGGGCCCAGGCCACTGACGTCCGTGAACCTGGCATGAGGACCTTGTGAGGCCAGGAGAGGAGGGAACCTGAGAGGAGAGCAAAGAAGGAAGGGCCCACAGCCGGGACAGGCAGGGAGGAAAGGATTTGGGATTTGCAGCAGCCCTGGGACCAGTCAGACGGCAATGTGGCCGGTGCAGAGGGAGTAAGGACGGAGTGGACGGCACTGTCACTGGACACAGGCTCAGGATAATCCCAAGGGCTGCAGAGGCTCTAGAGAGGTCTCTGCAGCCAGGCGGGGTCGGCGGTGTCCTTTCCAGACCCTGGACCTCTGGGAATTCTGGGTTCAGGAGGAGGAGGGCAGGGAAGGAGGTGCCCTGGGGCTCAGGAGAACGGCCCCACCCACCAGCCTCACATGGCACGGTCCAGTGCCTGCTGACTGCCCGTTAGCCCCAGGCATGCTTGCTCGCCCTGAAAGCCCTAGTAAACATGGTTAGCACATCCTCCCCAGGCTACTCTTGCGCCAGGGCCTCGGCCCAGTGGCCCCATCTGCTGTGGCTGCGGCCGTTCACACAAGGAACCCTGACAGAAGGTGGAGAAGAACGTGGTTCTGTGGAGTCAGGGCTAGCATACTGCGAGTCCACAGAAACATGGCATCTGCAGAAAAGAGAAAGGAGGAGAGGTGGGAATTCCTCCCAGGCAGGCTTAGAAAGAGCTGGGCTCCAGGATCCTCCTTTGATCAGTGTCTGAGAGCTTGTCTGCTTCTCTTCTGTGAACGGAGGCGATACTTTAACACTTTCCCTCCTTCCAGCCTTGTCTTTCGCTGCTGAGAAACTCCCGGGCCAAATCTGTGGTGGGTTACCTGTTTTCTTGATCTAAGCCCACCTCTCCTTCATGAAAGGAATGAATTCTCTTCCCTCAGAAAATCTTAGCCAGGCTGCTGGCCGTCACTTTGCAGACAATGGTAGATACAGGAAGCCTGGGTTGACAGGGGAAGGGCAGGTACCCAGGGATGCTCTGGTGTGCAGGTGCCCTTGGTTCCCAGGTCCCCTATGGTGTGGAAGTTTTCGGATGCACTGTGGTGCTTAGGTTCCTAGGGGTGCTATGCTATTTGGGTTCCCAGGTGTGCAACTGCCCAGGTATCCAATGCTGAGCAGGCCCCCAGGTGTGATAAGACGCGCAGGTTCCAAGTGTTCTGTGGTGCGCAGGCCTCCAGGCAGGCAGATTCCCAGCAAGGGACGGACTTTTCTTTGAGTTACGTGGTCTTGGCTGGAAATTCAACTCTAGGAAGCGAGTGATTACTGCACACTTTGCCTACCACAGCGGGTGCAGACCAATACTGTGGACAAGCAGGACACACATGAAACGATCAGTTACTCCAGTCTTGGGGGGTCATTTTCAAATTTACGCGTCCTTCGGGAAATGAACTGAGCAGCTGCCATTCTCTTCTCTGAGACAGGACGCGACGAGCTCTTATGTAGAAGCACTGGCATTTTTCCAGCTCAGCGCCACATTTAGCAGCGGTGTTCATTTCAGCTTCTCCCATTTGCAGCTGTGAACAACTGGAAAAGGTCATTTTTTCTATACTTGAAATATAGAAACGTGCATTAATTTTCTAGTAGATTAACTCAATGATCCAAACAGGAACAGAAAACACGATCTGGGGGGTGACGGAAGGAAGGCAGCCATCTTTGCACCCTGAGTCCACGGTGTGACAATGTCTGTGTCCTCACTCAGATTGTGTACTGTCTGCGGGAGGGAGATGATTGGGGGCGCGCTTCTCTGGTGGCCTACTCTAGCGGGTCAGTGGAGGGCTACAGAGCCCCCTCTGGTCACCAGGAGAATGACAGGCTTCACCTCGTGTCTAAGAGACCTCAGGGAGGGCAGCCCTGGAGGCAGATGCGATCACTTTTGGGCACTTTGGCTTTTATTGTTACTTTTTGCCCATAGAGATATCTACAGTTTTTATTTATTTATTTTTTATTTGTATATAAAGGTTTGAGCAACTTGAAATACTTGACCCACCTTTCTGATTTGTCTCACTTCAGTAATTCTCTCTCTCCATTTTACAGGACACACATCACATACCCACATCCCCCAGTCCTCACTTGTTGTTGTTGTTGTTAGGTGCTGTTAAGTGGGTATCTGACTCATAGCGGCCCTATGTACAACAGGGGAAACACTATTGTCAATGCTCCTCTGCTGTTCATAGGGTTTTCAATGGCAGATTGATTATTGGGAGTGGGTTGCTGGGTCCTTCTCCCACTTAGAGAATGACAAAAACGTCATGTAACTATTTTGATCAAATCCACCACGAGATATTCTTATTTAACTTCAACTCAAGGATCCAGTCACTTGCAATCTTGTGACTCAATTGGGGAACTCGGCCAAATGTTTAAGGATATTTGAGTATTTACACTGCTTTAGCTACTGCTGTTCGGGCTGGGATTTAGCTCAGTTGGTAGAGCGCTGTGCTGCAGTCTCTGAGGTCCCAAGTTCAATTCCCAGCACCGCAAAAATGGGAGAAGGACCTGGCAATCCACTCCCAAGGCAATCCCGAAACAGTCAGCCATTGAAAACCCTATGAGGGTCGCTATGAGTCGAATACCGACTCCACGGGCCTGCAGCGGTAGCCCTGTGGCATCCAATCCCATCAGATCTCAGAAGCTAAGCAGGGTCAGGCCTGGTTAGTGCCTGGATGGGAGACCGCCTGGGAACACCAGAAGCTGTAGGCTTGGGAGAAGGACCTGGCAACCCACTCCCAAAAATCAATCTGCCATTGAAAACCCTATGAACAGCAGAGAAGCACTGACAATAGCGTTTCCCTATTGTACAGAGGGTCGCTATGAGTCGGATACCGACTCGACGGCACCTAACAACAACAACAACAAGCTACTGCTGGTTAAAATAAACAATTGAGTGGGTGTGGATGCTCAAGCCGATAATCCCAGTGAGTGGAGAGGTGGAGGCAGGAGGATCACAAGTTTGAGGCCAGAGGCAGCCTATGTAACTTAGGGAGACCTTGTCTTAAAACAAAAAGTAGTAAATGGGCAGGGGGTTCAGCTCAGTGGTAGAGCCCTTGCAAAGTATGGGAAGACCCTCCAAGCACTGCAAGAAACAAATAAATAAAATAGAAGTAACAATTGATAAAGGAAAAAGGAGAAGAGAAGAGAAGCATGTGCCCAGTGTCAGTGGTGTTAATTAGATCGTTCATCACATTATCTAAAAGGAAGAGAAAAGAATCAACACCAAAATGTTGTTGTTAGGTGCCGTGGAGTCGGTATCTGATCCCTAGTGACCCTCATAGGGTTTTCAATGGCTGACTGTTTCGGGATTGCCTTGGGAGTGGATTGCCAGGTCCTTCTCCCATTTTTGCGGTGCTGGGGATTGAACTCGGGACCTCAGAGACTGCAGCACAGCGCTCTACCAACTGAGCTAAATCCAGCCCGAACAACAAAATAGTAGTCTGGGAAACCTGGAGATGTTCATGCCCTGAGGACGGAAGCTTGCTTTTTGTGTACTTTTCTGGGGCCGAGGAGGTAGTGCAATTGTAGAGCATGTGACTATCGTGAGTGAGATCCTGGGTTGGATCCCCAGAACAGCAAGAAGCAAACACATACAAAACAAGAAAGCAAACTCTTCTGCGTTCACTTTGAACTCCTACATTCTTTTCACTTGTTTTTTTTTTTTTCCTTTTTGACCTACTATGTGACTGGTACAGGGTTGATATCATGACAAATTAGCTGTTGCCATGAAAATATCACACAAGGAAGTGACGATTTTTTGCTTGCAGAATGCATGCGTTTTGTTTACCTGATTCTTTACTAAGATTAGACAGAGAATACAGAAAGACAATATCCCTAAACTGAAAATTAAGAGTAATGAGGTATTCATTGCCCACTTTGTCTGGATGGGCATATTTTGTGTGCTTGTTCTTCTTTTTGGCTCTATAAATACTTTCACAATTCCTTTCATTTGTTGTTGCTGTTGTTAGGTGCCATCAAGTTGGTATCCAACTCATAGCGACCCTCAGAGGGTTTTCAATGGCTGACTGTTTCGGGATTGCCTTGGGAGTGGATTGCCAGGTCCTTCTCCCATTTCTGTGGTGCTGGGAGTTGAACTTGGGACCTCAAAGACTGCAGCGCAGCGCTCTACCAACTGAGCTAAATCCCAGCCCCTCCTTTCCTTTATCTTCCCCCAAATCCTGGCTTTGTATATCCAAAAAACATTTTCCCCAATATTATTGCCACATTTGTTAGTATGATTTACAAACCACACAACTCTTTGTGCATAATGTCTCCAGTTTACAGCCGTATGCCATGAGGAAAATGACATTGGATCATTAAAATTCTACCTTTCTAACTGTAAGCATTTCTGCATTTGCTGATGGGCTTCCTTATGGTCCTTTAGTTCATCAGTTTTGACAAAAATCCTAATGGGATTTTAACTGAAATTGCATTGATCCTATTGGTCATTTGGGGGAGATTGACATCTTAACAATACAGAGTTTTCCAAACCATAGATGTTGAATCTCTTATGTCTTAAATTTTTCTCAGAAATGTTCTATACTCTTCAATGTTTAGACTTTTCAATTCTTTTTTTTTTGTCAAATTCGTTGCTTAGTATTTTACATTTTTATGTTATTGTATATAACATTTTACTTATGCCAATTTCCCCGTTCATTGCTACCATACAGATACACAATTGATTTTTATATTTATTTTCTACTCTGCAACTTGGTAAATCCATAAACTCACCTGTTAGATCTACTACCTTCTTTGTAGATCCTATTAGATTTCCTCTGTGGATGATTTTGAAATCTATGCATAAAAATAGTTCCACTTTTTCTTTCTAAGGTGAATACCCTTCATTTCTTTTTCTTGCCTGATTGCACTGGCTGAGATCTCAAGGCAATGCTAAATATGAGTTGTGACAGAAAACATCTGGCCTAATTCTGTCTTTCATCATTCAGTGTGATGTGAGCTTCAGGGTTTTGATAGGTGCCCTTTATCAGATGAGGAAGTTCCCTTTTATTCTTCTAAACTACTTTGCTGAGAGTTGTTGTTGTTGTTAGTTGCCGTCGAGTTGGTGTGTGACTCATAGCAACCCTCATAGGGTTTTCAATGGCTGACTGTTTCAGGATTGCCTTGGGAGTGGATTGCCAGGCCTTTCTCCCATTTTTGTGGTGCTGGAAATTGAACTTGGGACCTCAGAGACTGCAGCGCAGCGCTCTACCAACTGAGCTAAATCCCAGCCCCCTTGCTGAGAGTACTTATCAGAAAATGATTTTGAATTTTTGTCATATACAGGTGCTCCCCTCTGATTTATAATGAGATTATTTCCTGATAAGCCCATTATAAGATGAAAATATTGTAAGCTGGAACAGTCTTTAATACACGTAACCTACCAAACATCATAGCTTAGGGTAACTTAGAGCACTGATTTTAGACTACATTTGGACAACACCATCTAACACAAAATCTGTTTTATAATAAAATGTTGAATATCTCATGTAATTTATTGGATCCCATACTGAAAGTGAAAAACAGAATGGTCATATGAATGTGATTTCACACTATTATAAAATTGAACAATTATAAATCAAACCGTCATCAGTTGTGGACCATCTGTACTTTTACTGATTCTGTTATTGTTGCTGCTATTGTTGTTGTTATTTAATATCTTGAATTGCATTGACAGATTTCTGAATCATAAACCAAAACTGCATTTCTGTGGTAAGTCACATTTACTGATGATGATTTCTCCTTTTATGCATTGTTGGATTCATTTGCTAAATTTTGTTACGAATTTTTACATTTATATTCATGAAGAAAATATGTTAGGTTGTAGTGCTCTACTCCTGTCATGCCTTCTTCTGGTTTTGGTATCAAGTATCTGCCTTCTGGCTTCACAGTGGGGTGGGGAAGAATTCTCTCCTTAGTAATGCTTGTAAACAGTACAAGTAGAACTTATTCTATTGGGTGCATAAGTACTTAGTACTGTTATGTCCTTTGGAGTAATTCAATCTTTTTTTAAAAATAAAATTATTTTCCTTATTCTTGATAATATTTAATGTGAAATCCATGTCTGGAATTATTATTATAGCTTATCAGATTACTTTTTGACTGGGATTAGCATGATATATCATCTTCAATAATTTCCTTTTAACCAAATGTTTTTATATCTAAAGTAAATCTTTTTTGAAGACTACAAATTGTTGGATCTTACTTTTTATCCAGTCTGATAACTTGTCCTTTTAATTGGAGTATTTAAGCCATTTATATTTTATTATGACTATTGACAGAGCTCCATATAATTATATCATCTTTCTATTTGTTTCTAGCTTATCCTATTTGTTCTTTGTATCCATTTTTCTTCTTTCTCTTTCCTTTTGGGGGAATTGAGCATTTTTATAATTGTACTTTATCTCCTTTGTTGGCTATTAGCTGTGTTTGTTTTCTGGTTTTATAATCACTTTAGTGTTTATAGTATGTCTAAAAATGTCTTGATTTTCTTTATTTTGAGGAAGTGTTTTCTCCAGGCATCAATTTCTAGGTTCACCAATCTTTCCTTTTCCCTCAGTGCTTTAAAGATGTTCTTCTTTCTTCTCACTTGCATAGTTTCTGAGAAGAAATCTGCTATTTTTAGCTTTATTCCTCCCTATGCATTATTTTTCACTTGTGAATTCCTTTAATATTTCTTCTAAGTTTTAGATGATTATTTCCTCTTCTCAGCACCAGTTTTATATGTGTGTATATGTGTGTGTGTGTATGTGTGTGTGTATATGTGTGTAT
>VMDO01008488.1:0-19633 GCA_007922755.1 Pedetes capensis
AAAAAAACTATGGTATATATACACAATGGACTACTACTCAGCAATCAAGAAAAATGAAATAAGGTCATTCGCAGCAAAATGGATGGAATTAGAGAAAATTATTTTAAGTGAACAAACACAAGCTCAGAAAGAAACATCACATGTTCTCACTCATATGTGGGAGCTGAATCAAAATTATAAAAAGGAAAAATCCTATTCAAAGGTCAGATCAAAATAAAAGGGGGAAAAAAGATAAGAATTGTGTCAATATAAATGGTCTAGAAAATGCATGCAATTGTTCTAACAAGAAAAAAACAAAGACCACTACAGGAGAAATTTCTATCTTAAACAGAACTGGAACCCAAGGACATATAGAAAAATATTACCAAGTAAAAGATAGAGAAGACTCGGATGGGGAGGATGGGAGGAGGGGAAGCATAGGGGAGGGTATGGGGGAACCTATATGAATAATGTACATCAAAATGCATGTATGGAAATGTCACAATGAAAAGCATGTCAGAATGAATCACATTAAGGTGTACATTAAAAATTTCAAAAAAAAAAAAAAATCCAGCCAAATACACACACACACACACACACACACACACACACACACACAAGCCTACATAAATTCACAGTGATTAGCTATTAATTCATCATCCTAGAAACTCAAAAATCTTATAGAAAGATAACAGAAACCAGTCTTCTCTAAAATGTATTATCACAACATCCAATAAATAATCAAAAGTGCTAGATACACAAAGAAATATGATGTGATCCATTAAAAAGAAGTTGGTTGAAACCAAACCTAAAATGGACCAGATTTTAGAGTTGAGGGAGGAAAAAAAAACTTTAAGGTAGTTGTCAAACTTATGTTCAAATTTGTAGTTAGGTGCTGTCAAGTTGGTGTCCGACTCATAGTGACCCTACATACAACTGGCGAAACAATATTGTCAGTGCTTCTCTGCTATACATAGGGTTTTCAATAGCTGATTGTTTTTTGGGAGTGGGTTGCCGGGTCCTTCTCCAAAGTTTACGGTGTCTGATATTCCCAGGCAGTCTCCCAACCAAGTACTATCCAGGCCCAACCCTGCTTAGCTTCCAAGATCTGACTGGATCAGATGCCACAGGGCTACGGCTGTAGACATATTCAAAGAGTTAAAGCAAAATGTGATCTTGGTGAGTAAATAAGTATGGAATCTCATCAGGGAAATAAAAACTATGAAAAATGTAAATTCTTTAAACAAAAAGTGAAAGTGTTATTTCAGAGTAAAAAAGGATTTTGCAGACAATTGATGTGAGGAACTGTTGTGTAAAAAGATTTATACAGGTTGGTTTACTGCAATACTTATAGCCTATAATAAGCTTACATGCATTATGAATCTCCAAAAGGTATTACAGGATACAATGATGTCCACACTTATTTTACTACAGAATTCAACTCACCCAGGATCAGTGTTTGCCCTTGGACATTTATTTTTTTGAGATAGGGTCTCACCTTGTCACAGCACAGGCTGACCTGAAACTCACAATTCTCCTGTCTCAGCCTCCCGAGTGCTGGATTACAAGTGTGTACTACCACACTCAGCTTACTCTTAGACTTTATAACTCCTATCTTTTCGAGCTTTTCTCATTCTCTGATTCACCATGCACTCCCTAGTTTTTATGTCCTTAAAACATTATTTCCTCTGTTTTGAAACCCTGTATACCTCCATATCTACTCCATTAACTACCATCCATCAAAACTTATGCTAAACATTTCTTCCCCCTAACTTCCCCTCCTAGAATGGGCTACCCATCTTCCAAGATTCCTTGGCACTCTTTGGAAACATCCCCTGAGTCATCTCTGCCCTGCTGCATTATAATCATGTTTACATGGCTCTCGGCCTTGTGATCTCATTATAGGCAGTGTCACATCCTCAAGGGCAGTGATCTGGCTGATTCATCTAAACGTCCTCAGCGAGCAATACAAGGCCAGGATTGGCAGCATAAGTAATCGCGGAGTGAGCCATGTCTTGCTTCAGAAGGTAACAGCCAATGGAAAGCAATCACCAAGGTGATACATGCTCCACTCTTTAGTAGGATAATGGTGAGTCACTAACTCCTCTCAGGCATACTATTTTACAGTGATTAAGAACACAAGGACTAGGACCAGACTTCCAGGACTCATATCAATACTTTATTACCTGCTATCTTTATAACCCAGGGCAACTTGTTTAAACACATTTAGCTTCTAATTCTTCATCTGGAAAATGAGAACAGTAGCCCTTTCTACCTCATAGAATGTGTGAGGACAAAATGAGACAAGGCATATAACATAGTTACATAGCCCAATTCATACAAAATACTCGATGTGCAGTGGCTTTTTTTTTTTTTTTTTTTTTGAAATGGGGTCTCACTAACTTGCACAAGCTGCCTCTCTAGCCTCAAACTTGCAATTCTCTTGCCTCAGCCTCCTGAGTTGCTGGGATTATAGACGTGTGCCACGGCAACCACCAAGTGGTCATTTATACCATTACCTCTTCCTGCTTGTCATCTGCCAGCCACTACCTTCCCTCCTAAGCATCAACCATTATCAATATTTCCCCTTTTACTTCCCTTCTCTACACAGCCCCTTGCTTGCTGCTACTGCCCCTTACCAACACATATGCATCCATTCATGCCATTATGTTCCAGCACCCACTTATCTCTTAAGGCCATACTAGATCTAGACCCAGGAAGCTTGATCCACTCTAAATTTCTCCCTCCCTTCTGTAATATTTGTCTGCTTCACATGGTTTGGCATTTAGCTGTGTGCTCCCATTGTTATATATGCAAGTGTCCCTTCCTCAGAAAGACTATCATCCTGCTTAGTAGAGTCCTAAACATATTCCATTTCCTCCTTCCACCTCCTAGATTCCAGACCCAGGAAAAAGCCATTGCAGGACACTTATGATTTAATAGGGCATCAGTCTGACCCCTTTGGGGTCAAAGTGATTATACAGCAGATGTCATGTGCTCAGCTGCCTACAGAGTCCAGGAATCCCATTTGTGCAAGAGGCGTTTAAGGTTTAAAATAACTGAACACCATAACTCAGTGGTGTAATGTGTTACCTTAAAAGGTTGGATAGTCCTAGACTGCATTAGTAGAAGCATAGAGTCCTGCACAAGGACAAGAGTTTGGTGTTCTGTCAGCTCATGTGACATATGGTGGTCCTTCTTTATACACAGATGGATAGTAGTGATAATCTCAAGAACATGCAAAAGAGGAAAGGAAGAATGTTTAGTAGTCTGGAAATAGCATCGGAGGATGAGAAACTGGACAACTTGAAGATACTCGGTTGATCTGGGTGTAGTGGTACACATCTGTAATTCCAGCTACACAGGAGGCTGAGGGAGGAGGATCACAAATTCAAGGTCTACCTGGACTATACAGAAAGTTGAAGGCCAGCTTGGGCAACTAAGTGAGACCCTACCTCAAAATAAAAATTAAAAAAGGGCTGGCAATGTAGCTCACTGGTAGAATGCTTGTTTAGCATATACAAGGCCCTTGGTTCAATCCCCAGGACATATATATATATATATATATATATATATATATATATATTAAGTTGAGAAAATATAAGGGTTAGTGTGATGCTCTTTGATAAAGATCTTTGGGGATTTTCCTAAACTGTAAAACCTAGCCTTGATCATGACATAGCTATAATATCTTAGCAAAGGCTTTTTCTCAAATTACTGTTGGTTAAGCTTTGTTAATCAAGTGGTTTGGACAGTTGCTTTCCTCCTTCCATCATCCCAGCCTTAATTATAGAAAAAACAGCCCACAGTATTCTCTTCAGATCAGGGCTTTAAAACAATACGAATTATCTCATACAAAATGTGAAGTCTAAATACCAATGAGAACAAAGCTCTCTAAACTGTGTCTTCAATGTAGGCTGTTAATGTTATCTTGTCATATTTGGATTATGTTACTGCAGAGGTGTAAGGTTATTACACATGTCCATAGGAGATCATAAGGAAGAGAGATCTGGAAGATGCAGAAAATTGTGGAATACACACTCCAAGAATTAGTGATACTGAAACAGTCTGAGAGAGTTAAAATATTCAGAGAAATAAAAAATGAGTGGAATTCAGGCAGGAAGAGAACATTGGGAAGAAAAAGGAAACAAATAGAAATTTTAGAATAGAAATATATAGTCATTAAAAAATAAAATAAAATAAAATTTAATTAAAAAAATACCCAATACACAAGATAGGTTAGATGACTAGAGCAAGAAGTAGTGGTTTGGAAGATGGATCTGAGGAAATCACAACAAAGCACAGAGAGAGAATAAAGTTTAAGAGAAGGAAGTCAATGTTGGAAGACAAAATCCAACATAAATCTAATAAGAGTTTGAAGGAATAAATGAAGAGAATGAGGGCAAGGAAACATATTGAAAAGAAAATGACAGAGAATTAACCAGAGTTGAAGGATGAGTGCTCAGACTGAAAAAGGGCACTGAATTATGAGTGGATAAGTAAAAAATAATTCATTAAAGTCATTTCATAATGAAGCTCTGGTATATCAGATATGAAGACAAGATATTAAGATTCTCTTAAGAAAGAGGACTCAAGCAAGCTACTGAGAAGCTACATCCTGTCTTGTGTGGTGGCCTCATGGTCTGATGGCCTTTAGCTTTTAGCCAGAGAAAGAAATAAAAACTAAGAAGTAGCCAGTCATTGCTCAAGTGAAGGTAAGTATTTGAGATAGACATTTGGACCAAAAAGAAGGTGATGGTTTCATCCAAACCACCTTGCATGGATTCATTGTTAATATTTATTGATAAGCCAGGTACGGCGGCACACACCTGTAATCCCAGTGACTTGGGAGGCAGAGGCAGGATGATCACAAGTTTGAGACCAGAGGCAGTCTGTATAATTTAGTGAGACCCTGTCTCAAAAAAAAAAAAAAAAAAAAAAAAAGGTGCAGCTCAGTGGTACAGTACTTGCAAAGCATGCAAGTGCATGGCCCTGGGTTCAAACCCCAGGATTGGGAAAAAAAAAAAACTTGATAATATTGTTGTTGTTGTTAGGTGCCATCAAGTCGTGTCTGACTCATAGCGACCCTCATAGGGTTTTCAATGGTTGACTGTCTCGGATTGCCTTGGGAATGGGTTGCCATGTCCTTCTCCCATTTTTGCAGTGCTGGGAATCAAACCCAGGACCTCAGAGACTGCAGAGCAGCACTCTACCAACTGAGCTAAATCCCAGTCTATTGATAATATAGACTTGGGCTTTCCATGTGTGCATATGAGTTTCCACACAGGCATAAGAGGTTGGTGTCAGACATCTTACATTATCTGCAATTCATCTCTGTTTTTTAGAAGGTGTGCATAAAAGAAGAGTGAAAATATTCTCCCAGAGCAGGGCTTCTCAACTTTGGCTGCACATAAAACTGGGTGTTTTAAATATTCTAGTGCCTAAGTGGGCCCAACATATGCATGCTTTAAAAGCTTTCCAGATGAAGGGCTGCTTAGCAGTAAAGCTATTACCTAATATGTCCAACTTATAGCCCTGGAAAGAAAGAAAAAAAGAAAGAAAGTGAGAGAGAGAGAGAGAGAGAGAGAGAGAGAGAGAGAGAGCGCGCACAAGAGAAAAGAAAAGAAGAGGAGAGGAGAGGAGAGGAGAAGAGAGGAGAGAAGAGGAGAAGAGAGGAGAGGAGAGGAGAGGAAAAGAATTTTTGCCAGGCTTGGTGGCCCAAGAAGGTTGATATGAGTTCAAGGCCAGACTGGGCTACATAGTGATACTGTCTCAAAAAATAAAAACAAAAACAAAAAACAACAAAAACTTCCCAGATGATTCTCATGTGTGGCTGAAGTTGAAATCTGTTTTCTTAGAATGGGCTTCCTTTACATTGGCACTATTCACATTTTGGGACAGATAATTCTTTGGAGTGTTCTGTGCATTGCAGGATGTTTAGCAGCACCCTCCGCCTCTACCCAACAGATGTTAGTAGCAACTCTACCCACACATATGACAGTAAAGTATGTCTGAAAAGCAATTATTCAGGGTTTCTCAGATTACTTTTCATTATGACCCTCAGCTGAATGCACTCATATACCCAAAACAAAAGTTTCAGAAAACATTCGTCAGCCTCAATATAAATGATGTACTCTGATTTTCTTTCCAGTACCTTTTTTTTTTTTTTTTTTTTTTTTTTTTGGTGGTACTTGGGGGTTGAACCCAGGCCTTGAGAATACTTGGCAAGTGCTCTACCACTAAGCTGCATCTCTGCCCATTTTCTATTTTTTATTTTGAGTCAGGATCTCACTAAGTTATGCAGGCTGTCTCTGGCCTAGAATTCACGATTCTCCTGTCTCTGCCTCCTGGGTTGCTGGGATTAAAGGCATGTGCCACAGTCCCTGGTGCCTAACTTATTCTTTTTCTTTTTTCTCCTCTCTCTCTCGCTCTCTCTCTCTCTCTCTCTCTCGCTCTCGCTCTCGCTCTCTCGCTCACTCGCTCTCTCTCTCTCTCTCTCTCTTTCTCTCTTTCCCTTTCTTTCTTCTTTTTCTTTCCTTCTCTCTCTTTCTTCCACTCCTTTTTTCTTTTTCTTTCTTTTCTTACCTTTTTTCCATTCTTTCTTTCTTTTTCTTTTTCTCTTTCTTTCCTCCTTCATTTTTTCTTTCTTTTTCTTTCTTTTTTGTTATTATTCTTTTAATCTTCATATGATTTTCTTCAAGCCACTCCAATCTGACTTCTGCTTCATGACTTCATCGAAAGAGTTCTTAGTGAAGATCACCAGTGACCTCCTTGTCCAATAGTCCCTTTTCAGTCCTTGGTCTATCTGAGCTCTCTATGACACTAGGTAGAGCTGATAACGTCTTCCCAAAACAGTCTCTTTCCTTCTCTTCATGACATCACACCCCTTAGTTAGACTCTGCCCTGTTGGGTCCATTTGTTTTCATTTCTGAATCTTTCTTTGCCTAATGTTCAGATTGTGAAGATTTTCACTTTCTCTCTCACCCTTGATGATCTTCTACATTCTTATGCCTTTTAACACAAACCATATGCCATTGACTCCTGAATTCATGTTCAGGCCATCCCTCTTTTCTGAGTTTGACATCCGTAGACCCAGCTGCCTTTTTAGCCTCTCTCTTTCGATGCTTCAGACCTAAATCAAGAAATTCTTGTCCTTTCCCCAACATTGTATTCTTTTGTTTTTCTTTTTTTAAATCTCAATAAATACCACAGCAGATTTATTCAGTTACTTAAGCCAGAAACTTAGACTTGACACATCCACAACAGCCAGTGCATCAGGTTCTGTCAATTTGCAAAATGTATCTTGAGCTTGACTACTTTCCCCTATCCCCAGGCCACTATCCTTCTCTGGGTTACCATCATCTCTCACCTAGAGCACTGCAATGACTCCCCAGCTGGCCTTCCTCTTTTCTTTCTAATCTAGTCTCCAGCCAATAGACAGGAAAATTCTTAAAAAATAAATTTGATCATGTCTTTTCCCTGTTGAAATCCCTTCAATGACTTCCTTTTGCATTGGGAATCAAGACCAAAGATCTCAGCCAGGCCTACAAAGCCGGCCATAACCTCATCCGTTCCTGTCTCCCTAGACCTACTTTGTGCTGCTACCCACAAGCTCAGCAACCCTAAGCCCAGTGGCCCCCCTTTTCTTAGTTCTACCAATTGCCTACCTAAGCTCTTCCCTGCCTTGAGTTCTATACTCTACTGTTCCCTCCTACCTGAAACACCGTTTCCTCACTTTTTGCAGGCCAGTTCCTGCTTCTTGAAATGTCAGATTAGTTTCCACTTTTTCAACAAGGTCTTCCTGGATCACCACTCCCAACACCAATCTAAATTAGGCCCCATCATACTCTTTCCAGCACCTTCCCTTTCTCTACTGCATCATCTGTTTGTAGCTGTATGATTATCTGTGCTCCCACCAGAAGGCAAACTCTATAAGATACAGACTTTATCTTCTGTGCTCACTCTGAATCTAGACCAATGCCTTGGCATGATTTGGCACTATTTCAGCAATATTTATAAATATTAATTGTATGAATGAATGGGGCTGGGATTTAGCTCAGTTGGTAGAGCACCACTCTGCAGTCTCTGAAGTCCTGAGTTTGATTCCCAGCACCGCAAAAATGGGAGGACGTGGCAATCCACTCCCGAGGCAATCCCGAAACAATCTGCCATTGAAAACCCTATGAAGGTCAGTAGGAGTCGGACACGACTCGACGGCACCTAACAACAATAACAACAACATGAATGAATGAGTGATGTCAGATTTTTCAGAAAGAAATAGTGGGATGGGGCCCTAATGGACAACTAATAGGTGTTAAGGTTAAGGTAGCAAGTTTTCACTGGTCTTTTGGGAAAATTAGGTAATAGGGATATAAGAAGATAACAAATTCAAAAGAATTTTTTTTTTAGATAGACTCTGTCTATGATGGCTAGACCAATCTCAAATTGCTAGGCTCAAGTGGTCTTCCTGCCTCTGCCTCATGACTAACTAGGACTACAGGTACGTGGTATTGCACCTGCTAAAGAAAGTTTTTTGTTTAGACTATCTGGAAAGTGACATCAATGATATAGATGTGTCCCGTGTCACAGGGCCTCCTCTGCTGTCCATTCCCTGAAGGAACTCAGCCAGTATAACTTTGTTGTGTCAAAGGCCTCTCTGAGCATCAAGTCCTGTTAGGGTGAGCCATCTATGGCAGGGTTGCAGATCCCTGCTCTCTTGACCTTCTTGTAACCACAGGTGTCACCACTGTACACCCCATCCTTCTTGGAAACTGAAGCTTCACAGTGGCCAGGGTGGAAATACATTTTCTTTTACAAAACCTTATTCTGATAAAATGAAAACATGACCTTTGGGAACTGCTTACCTGAACACTTGAGGGTTGATTCCACTAGGAACTAAGAATTTCTTCACCATTTTCACTTACAGAATTACAAAGAGATGATGAAAGTTAATTTCTTCTAATGAGGTTTAAGCATCTTTACCCAGAAAACCTTTACCCCTGGCTTTGGAGTCACAGTGTGTTGGAAAATACTTGAAATCACTTCTTTCATATGTAAGAGTTCAGACAAATCACCCTGTTTTTCTAAGCTTCCATTTCTTCATCAGTAAGACAAATGAGGGGGCTGGGTTGGGCTTTTGGTTGTGGTCATGGATGTACACATGTTCAGATCTCACGGGACTCTCCAAATCTGGGACTTTGGGGCCAGGACCTAGGCTTATGAATTTTAAGAAGTCTCAACAGACAATATTGATACATGCTGTTGGTTACTGCTTTAGATTCTTTTAATTTCTAGTATTTTATATTCATATCTCCAGTTTGTTTAATGTAAAGACCTTATCTAATAATAATGAGAAAATTTCCCTCGCAAAATTTTAGTGCTATGATTGCATTTAAATTGGGACTTTTCAAAAGAAACTTTGGATAAATAAGTCTTTTATCTAAGCACTAATGTTGTGTCAGTGCATGTGGCACTAATATATACTCATTGTTTAAGTGAAACCAGGTACTTGGTTCTGGCTGGGGTTTAGCTCAGTTGGTAGAGTATTGCTCCATACTCTCTGAGGACCATGGTTTGATCCCCAGGAGTCCAGTAAAAATGAAAGAAGTAAAAATGAGAGAAGGACCTGGCAATCCACTCTCAAAGAATCCCAAAACAATCAGCATTGAAAATTCTATGAGGGTCGCTATGAGTTGTACCTGACTTGACAGCACCTAACAACAACAACAACAAAGTACTCAGTTTAGGAAAAATACTACTTTATATAATGAGATGCCTTAGTTAGGAAATGTTTTGTAGAATGCTGAGAAGGTGCAGTGTAGGAGTCTTTAAGTAAAACCACCTTATTCCATTGCCAAACCTTTAGACCTGAGAACTAGAGGAAATATGTTACCTCAGACATGAGAATAAAGAACTGAAACATACTGTAGAATTGAGAACAGAAATTGTAGGAAAGGCTGAAAAGCAGAACCTAGCCCTAGAGGAATTACCATATTGTAATGGAACCCAATGGGTGAGTAAGAAAGAGCTGGAGAAAGGGTGGAGTAGACCCAGAATACTGATGAATCTAAGTAACTCCAGCCTGGGTGGAGAGGCAGGAGCATTGTCTCAGTCATCTGTGGATGAACTAAACCCCTACCTCCATCACAAGGAGTACATACATAAACCCCCCATCTTCTCACCTCTGGGCGAAGATGGGACCAGATCACATCTCTAAAGTGCTTCTCTCCTGTCAAAATCAAGCCTTAAATAGGAATTGATCTGAGGGATACAAAATACTGTTGCTTTTCTCATGCATCTAAGTTTGTGGACTAGGATACAGCCCTGCCACAGAGATGCTATTAATCGTTGCCTTTGTTATTGTTATGACCGCCTTTCTTCTGGAAGCCTTTGCACCTTCACTCTATAGCTCAAGTGGAGATCTTTGACAAATGCTAAGTCCTTCCTGTTTGACGTGCTGTCTTCTTTCACCTCTCCAAAGACAGATTGCTTCTTCTTCCTCCACTACAGTGCTAGAAATCACACATTCATTCTTTTGTTTCATTCATTTCTTCTATCAACAGCATGTGTCAAAGACCACCTTAGGGAACAAAAACAGCAGGGAACAGATGGGAGCTCCTTCTCTCCTGAAGACTGCATTCTGAAGATAAGAAAAGCTTGGTAAACAAATAAATATATAATGTGCCAAGTGATGACAAATGCTCTGAAGATAAATATAGTTTGGAAAAGGAATGAAGAAGGACAGCAGGCAGGTGCTATTCAGAGGTGGTTAGGGAGGCCTCTGTGTTGAGCTGACATCTGAGCAGAAAGTTCTGTGAACTTATAAAAATGCTGTATGCACATGGTAACCTTGGATGGCCAGACACTTAGCACAGTGGGGAGATAGGTCCCTTAGCAGTATACACAAAGTAAGGCTAAATCGAGTGAACTGGAAAAGACAGGGAAATACCACCAAGGCACACATCTCCATGGATCAAAGAGAAACTGACTCAAAACAAAATAAAACAGGTATTAACAGTAGAAACGGGTTTCCATTGAAAAACAATAGCTCTGTAAATATACACAAAATTACTTAGAAAAAGAATAGATGACACCAAGCATATGTGGTATATGCCTGTAATCCTAGCTACTTGGAAGGCTGAGGCAAGAGGATGGCAAGTTTGAGACTAGCCTGGGCTACATAGCAAGTTCAAAGCCCGTCTGGGCAACTCTGTAAGACCCTGTCTAAAAATAAAAAGTTTTAAAAAAAGGGATTGGAGAATGTAGCACCGTGGTAGAGTGCTTGGCTCGCATATGTGAGGCCCTCTGGTTCAATCTCCAATACCATCAAAAAAAAGAAAAAAAAAAAAGAAAGAAAGAAAGAAAAGAAAGAAAGAAGAAAAGGAAAACAAAACAAGAAAAGAGACCACGACAAAGTCTAAATACCAAATCCAATACTGCTTTGGATTTATATACAAACTCTAAAAATTAAAATCAGAATTCCCTTCAACTGCTCCTAAAAGCATTCCTCTTTCATTGGTGGCTGTGTTGGTAATAAAAATATATTAAGCCAACAAACATAAAAAGTATTAAATGCCAAAATAGTAAGCCTGCTCTTTTGAACTTGATAATTCATGAGAAAATGTAGAGTTTCCATCATTCTTTTTTAGGTTGCTGTTTCTTAATTCTCTGAGGAGAAAAACAGAAGTTAAACCCTGTCATAGCTACTCTGGGCTACTCACAAATAGTCCCATCCTCTTTCCTTCCAACTATGTGGGAGGATTGAATTCCTCCCTCCCCCATATCTTGATCTTAGCAATGGTCACATGACTTGTTCTGGCCAATGAGTGTTGAGTGGAAGTGATGAAATGTCAGTTATTCTTAGAAAGTCTAAACACATAGGAGGTGATCCTTTAGAACCTTTTCTCTCTGCTGTTGTGACCCAGGTTATTCCATCAGCTGGGCTCCTAGATGAATGTGTATTGGGAAAGAAACAAATATGTTGTTTTAAGCTATTGAGATGTAGGGGTTGTTTTTGTAGTATAACCTGGCCTATACTTGTTTTTGCAGTATAATGTGCAGTATAGTCTGACTCATATAAAACACTTAGGCTTGAGTTGATGACTTCAGATAAGTCCAACCAAAGGCTTATAACATTTTAGTGAGAGCCCTGTAGTAAGGAATATTTCATTTACCTCTTATGATATCACTTGCTTGATCTGTGTTGTCATTTCAGCAGAGCAGGGGAATTTTAATTCTTTAGGCTTTAATAACTATAGGAATATCTGCCAAATAAAACCCTTTAGATATACAAAACTTTAAATATAATGGACCTTAAAATGAAGCAAAAGACAAAAACCTGACTCAAGAGTTATGTCTCCGCTCTGCCATTATCTTGGGCAAATCTAGTAATTTCTGGGTCTCAGCTTCCTTTTCTGTGATAATAATCATTATTACAACATTGGCACTATGGAGCATATATCATATACTAGATCATTCCAAGTAACTAAGTGAGAACTATAGAAATGATCCCTGAAGTATAGTCTTTCCATGGAACTTAGTTTATTCAATCCTTATAACTTTCAGTAGTTATTTTTATCATTTTTAAAAACATGAAACTGTGAAGGCTGAAATTTAGAGAGGCTGAGTAATTGGCCACACCATGGCCGGAAGTGAAGGGGGTGCTTCCAAAGCTAGCCTCAGCTAAATATGTAGCGTTCATTCTTATTCTAAAATCCTCTGGAGTTTTTGGTGTGAGGTTATTCACAAGTAAAATCACATTGTCTAAAACAAACTGAGTGCCATGGCTGTAATCCCAACAATTTGGGAGGCTGAGGCAGGAGGATCAAAAGTTCTAGGCCAGAGGCAGCCTGCACAATTTAGCAAGACTGTCTCAAAATAAAATTTAAAAAGGAGTTGAAGGTACAGCTCAGTGGTAAAGCACTGGCCTAGCATGTGCGAGGCCCTAGGTCCAACCACCTAGTATTGCAAAACATAAGAAGTAAAACTTTTTTTCTCTCCAACAGTAAAAGAAGCAGTTCTTTGCTCCTTTGCTCTTCAATCATATTTTCCATAGTGTGACAGAACACCTACTTATGGAGATCAAAGACTTTGCTGTTAATATTTTCTAGGGCCCTGGGTGGTAGCATACTCCTATAATCCTAGCACTTGGGAGACTGAGGCAGGAGGGCTGAGAGACCCAGGCGAGTCTGGACTACATAGTAAGACCTTGTCTCAAAAAACCAAGCAGGGAAGAGCCAAATTAATATTGCATTGTCTATGTGCCATTGAAGAGATTCTAAGAATCAAACCTTTATGAGAGTTGGAGGTGACTAGAGTTAATAATATGGGAGAGTATTTTGTTCGTTGGTTGTTTTTTGTGGTGTTTGGAATCCAACTGAGGACCTCATGCATGGTTAGACAAATGCTCTATCACCAAGCTACACTCCCAGCCCTACACAATATTCTGTATGTTGAAAATTGCTAAGGGAGTAGAGTTTAAGTGTTCTCACCAGAAAAAGAATAAGTATCTGAGATCATGTGTATTTTTTTAATTAGTAATTTTTAAGTTTGTATATAAATTAATGAGTTTTTAAATGACATTTCTATACATACATGGGCTTGGGTTTAGTTCAGTTGGTAGAGGACTGCTCTGCAGTCTGTGAGGCCCTGGACTCAATCCCCAGCACTGCAAAAACAGGGGACAGATGTGGCAATCCACTCCCAAAGCAATCCCGGAACAATCAGCCATTGAAAACCCTATGAGGGTAGTTATGAGTTGAATACAACTCCATTGGGCCTACCAACAACAACATGTATCATTGTACATGGTTCATGTTCTCCCACCATTGCCCTCTCATGTATCCCTCCCTACCCTCTTCCTTCCCACAAACCATCTATCTCCCTTTTGCTTGCATGTCATATATACATATTTTTTAAAATCTAATACTAAAGAACGCTTGAAGAATTTGTGTTGTCTTTCTTGCCCAGGGGCCATGCTAATCTTCTCTTTATTATTCCATTTTTTAAGTATCTATGTCGCTGAAGTGAGCACAGTAAAACATAGGATTAGCTTGATGTAGCCATTCCCCAATGTACACATATTTTCAAAATATCATGTTGTACATGATAAATATATAAACATTTTATTGTCAATTTGAAACAATTAAGAAACCTTCCATGAGTGCCCTGGCCCGTGGGGTTGTTCAACAGGGACCTAGAATAGGGGGCTAATGAATGAGAGAGAGACAAGAGACACAAAGGATGAGAGCAAGACAGGCTGTCTGATCAAGCTCCAAAGTCTTTAATGTTTTGCTGTAGTTTAAATACACATGGAGGGGAAGGGGAGGGGCAAGAAAGTCACAAGGGCCAAGGGATTCTTCAGAAGTCTTCAGCTCCTCCTGTAACCCTGACAACCGCTTTCAGATGGTAATTTCAATTCAAAGGTCACAATGCCCTGTGGCTCAACATCTGCTCTTTTTCACCACACCCTGCACCTTTTCATCAGGGTATCTTGTAAAAAGTTACTTATGGTCTTGGCTCCCGGCACATGAGAGTCTAATCCAAATGTAGACTAAAATTGAAACCAAATATTCCACTTGAAAATGTGCATAGGCTATTTATTTGCTGACATTTTTCTTTTAAGAATAATTTTTAAAATTGCTAATTTATGGTCATAAAGACATCTTTCCAGCCATGGCATGTGGATTTTTGTTTGTTTTTGTTTTTATTTTTTATGATAAGGTCTCACTATGTAGCCCAGGCTGGCCTTGAGCTCACTTGGCTTTGTTACTTGGTATTAAAATACCATATTTAGCCAGGCATAGTGGCACAGACCTATAATCTTTCTAGCATTCAGGAGGCTAGGGCAAAAAGATCCCAAGTTTGAGGCCAGTCTGGGCCAAATAGCAGGCTTTTAAAATAAAGTAAAATGCCAGTTTTAAAATACCAAATTTAACTTGTGTTTAAAGTAGCAGAAATTAAAGTAATGATATTTAGGGGAAGTTGCTGTTGTCGTTGTTGTTAGGTGCTGTCGAGTCGGTATCTGACTCATAGCGACCCTCTGCACAATAGGGGAAACACTATTGTCAGTGCTTCTCTGCTGTTCATAGGGTTTTCAATGGCAGATTGATTGGGAGGGGGTTGTCAAGTCCTTCTCCCAAGCCTACAGCTTCTGGTGTTCCCAGGTGGTCTACCATCCAAGTACTAACCAGGCCCGACCCTGCTTAGCTTCCAAGAAGCATTCGCTATTTGGGAAGCATCACCTAGGTATACATGCATGTCAGCTACAACAGCTGCTCTCAGAGCACTCCCACAGGGTTCACACAAAATGGCCAATTCTTGATTCTCCATGTACAGAACTCACATTAGGCTTGGCAGAGAGGACTGTGTCTCTCTTGCTTTTACTGCTGTCTCTGCAGTTATTATTTTACTGTCTTACATTCAAACAAATTAATGTTTTGAGGGTGGGGGTGTACCTTAGTGGTGGAATGTTTGCCTCATATGTGTGAGATCCTGGGTTCAACCCCCAGCATGCCCACCCCCAAAATTAATGTTTTAATTTTGTTTTTCATTATTTCTGGTCTCCATCTGCATCTTCAATTTGCTTGAATATATTGGTCCTTACCTTTACAGAATATTCCTGGATTATTTATCTATTTTCCCCAACACCACTGTACCACTGAGCTACATCCTCAGACCCTATTCCCAGAATTTTTACAGTTCAATAATAGGGAGAAATAGAAACACAAAAGTCCCTCAACACATTGTTCAATGTTTCCCTCTACCACCTATGGCTTTCTGAGGCTGCTAATTACCACCAAACTACGCAATTTTAAATACAATTGAATGTTGGGTTCAACAGATTTCTTTCATAATGGTGTTTAGAAATGTTCAGAAACTCAGAGAAGCCTAAAACTCAATGTCAAAGCACTTATTGAGTACTAGAGAGGACAGTGGTAGAGCAGGTGAAATGAACAAGAAAAATACTTGGAAAATCCTCTGTCTTCAAGATAATTATTTCTCTCCTTTTAATAGAAAAGCCACCAAATCATTTGAAACTTTTCAAAAAGTCACAGATTAATAAGTGTTGTAGGAGAGACAAAGTTAGAAATGTACGGGAGCCTACTGAGAATTTGAAAGGGCAGGCTAAGGTTCTGGTGCATTTCAAACTAGGATATTTGCCATGGAATCTTTTTATTTTTATTTATGTATTTCCTGTATTGGACATTGAATCCAGAGCCTTGCATATCCTAGACAAGTGGTCCACCACTGAGCTATATCCCTAGCCTTATTTTATTTTATTTTATTTTATTTTTTGAGACAGTCTTACTGTGTAGCCCAGGCTGGCCTCAAATTTGCAATCCTGCTTCAGCCTCCTGAGTACTGGGATTACAGGCGTGCATCACTTATGTCTTAAGAATGCTAAAAAGATTAGTACAGGCTTATGAAATGTGCCAGTTAGCTTAGAAGATAGTGATTAAAACTATAGTTAATTCTAGCATCTAAATGCAATATATTTATTAGTAAACATATATGTTTGTTCCTGGTTATGGCCACTGATGAGACCTTAGTTCATGTGGATTTGCAAACAGTAAATTAATCTAATCTGTGTTTCTCTCTCTTCTCCTCTGCCCTGCTTTCATTGTTGTAGTTGTTCTTTGTTTCCTTGGGGATAAACCCAAGTCCTTGCACAAGCTACTTTTCTTCAGATAAAGATCTTCAGACAAGAAAGGATGGACATTAATACAGAGCTCAGCCCACCACCTCAGAAGCTGCCACTTCTTCCCACAGCCATGGACTTCCCTGAGGTTTATTTGCTTTATCCTAGGCCATTTACTTAGGGTAACTTACCCAGTAAATTAAAAAAGCTTAACCCCAGGCTTTCTGAACTGTTCTTTTGTTGTTGTTGTTGTTGTTTGTTTGTTTGATTTTAGCTTTTTTGTTTTTTCTTTTTATTTTTAGGAATAGTACCAATAGAAACCCACTAAAGAATAACCTGCTCATTTTGTGCCTTATATATGGAAGATTTCCACTGATGTTATTTTTTAAAAAGAAAAAACAATCAACTAACAAAGTCTGAGACTTAAGTCTGAGCAGATTACTCTGTATATTGAAGATTAAAGACAATATACTGCACTTCTTCTGGTTCATTTAATCGCTGTGCTCTCTGTTCATACTATGGACTAGATGAAGGAGATGGAACAAAAAGTAAAGAAAAAAATCAGTGGGGATGTTGTGATGAGAAAGTGCTTCAGGTCGAGAAGCTAGTGAAGGAGGATAGAAAGAAAATTTGGGAGACATGGGAAAGGACAGAAGCCCTTCACTCTGGACTCTGATGTCATCTCCCTCTGACTAAAAATCAACATGTTTAACTCAAAGAATCTGCTCCCAACCCCCTTGGTTGAGAGTCAACAGTACCTAACTGACAAGATCAGTAAAGATCGTCTATGTGGAAACAATTCTTGTCTTCCTGTTTTGTTAGGTGCTGTGGAATCAGATCAACTTATATAGTGACCTTCATAGGGTTTTCAATGGCTGATGGGTCGGGATTGCTTCTGGAGTGGATTGCCACGTCATTGTCCCGTGTCTTCCTAGGGACTCTCAAACAAGTATTGGAAATAACAAATAGAGTAAACATTACTTAATCCCTGAATTTTTATGACCTCTGAGTTTAACATTATTACCATTCCTCTCCCATCCCCAAGCCTAAACACCACACAATGTAAAATCACCTTACAATTTAACTCACACAAGGAAATTCTTTATGACAAGAGAATTAGGTAAACTAACTCATGTCGCCTTTTCTTACAGTAAATTTTTGACTCTACTTAATTTTTAAACCTCGTTTAATATGGAAAGCTTGTTAGAAAAAGGCACAAAATCGTATATGTATCCATTGTAAAGGCACCCAAGGGAGCCTCTCTGGTGGCCCAGGGATGGTTGTGGAATGTGTACTATCTCTTACCCTTTATCTAATAAACTCAAAACTCTGTTTCACTTCTCTGTTTCATCCTGGATTCTTTTCTGCAACCTAAACAAGGACCTGGCTTTACCTGAGTGGAGGTCCCATGAAGAACTCAGACTAAGGTGGCAGGAGTGCTGGGCTGCAGCCCTCACCGCTGCCTGGGACACTAGAGCTTGTGTCCTGGAGCAGAAACATACCTGACGTGTGTGAGGAACAAAATGGTGGCAGTCAGAGCAGCTGAAATAGATTGCGCCTGCACAAGTGGAGTGGGAATGGCCATCAAAGACTACGGTGAGCCAGAAAGTAGAGAACTACAGGGGCCATCATGAAAGCTTTGGCTTTTACCCTAAAATGGGAGCCATTGAGGAAGTGATAGGAGATGTCTTGTGTTTTAAGTGGATCATTCTGGCTTCTAGCTTCACAAAAGACTACAAAGGTGCAAATTTATGTCAAATGTAAAGACCATTAAAGTTACATATGCATGAATGCACATTTAAAAATCTAAGCTGTGTTTATTTACTTTCCAGGCACAGAAACTGACCAGGGAAAAAGTTCATAAACTGGGAAAAGTCAGTTTTTTTAAGTGCTAGAAAGAAGGAAAGGGAGGCGGCTCATGATACTTACACTAACTGAGAATTGAAAATCAGCACTCTGGTTATAGTAGAACAGCATTGATAAAACAAGTCCCTTCATTCACTATACAGGTACATGGCTTCAGTTAGGTCTAATGAGGACCTGGTAATGGGGTCACTCAAAGTTTTCAGTCCTTTATCAGCTTCAGTTGGTTAGAACCAGGCATGGTATAACATAGCATTCCATTTTGATATCTAATAGGCATGGGCTGTAAACAGAAACAATTTCCTTTTACAGGTGGAAATAGAAACCTACTAGGAAGCTCTGGCAGAAATCCAGGTGGCCACTGACAGGCTCCTATCAGAGTGCAGCAGTCTTCATGGGGAGAAATAGTTAGATGCCAGATAGATCTGGAGAGGAGTAGAGATTGATTTCTCAGTTTTTGGCCTGAACAACCAAATGGCTGCAGTTGCCCTGGAGATAAGAAAGGCTTTCGGTGGAGCAGGTCTGTGTGTGTGTGTAGGGAGAGAAGATCACAAGTTATAACAGAGTTAAGATATCTATTAGACATAAGAAAGGGAATGGTTATAGATATTAACTAGGGAGAAGAACCTGGCAGCCCACTCTGGAAACAACTAGCCCTTAAAAACTCCATCAATAGCAGAGAAGCATTGACAAATATAGTGCTGGACAATAAGCCCCTGAGGCTAGAAGGCATTCAAGAAATGGCTGGGGAAGAGTTGCCTCCTCAAAGAAAGGTCGACCTTAATAATGGGAATGGAGTAAGCCCCTGGGAATCTCCTTTTGCAGATGTGGCACGGACTCAAAAAGAGAAGAAACAGTGACTACAACAATGGGCTCAGTGGCACAGTGTTGGGGAGTGTTTTGTTCCATCATATACAACGTTACTATTAGTTGGATTCCACTCAACAGCACCTAACAACAACACTGATAGGTCTGGCTGGTGACATAAAGTTGGAACTTCAAAGGATATAGATGGTGTTGAATGGCAAGAGACTGTGCATTCACCTGGGAGCCAGTGACTGAGAGTAATACTTTCTGTTGTTGTTGTTAGGTGCCGTCGAGTCGAGTCCGACTCATAGCGACCCTATGTACAGCAGATCGAAACACTTGCCC
>VMDO01008488.1:25932-52017 GCA_007922755.1 Pedetes capensis
AGGGGAAACACTATTGTCAGTGCTTCTCTGCTGTTCATAGGGTTTTCAATGGCAGATTGATTTTTGGGAGGGGGTTGCCAGGTCCTTCTCCCAAGCCTACAGCTTCTGGTGTTCCCAGGTGGTCTCCCATCCAGGTACTAACCAGGCCTGACCCTGCTTAGCTTCCGAGATCTGAAGGGATCGGATGCCACAGGGCTACAGCTGCAGGCTCATCATTGTTTACAGATTTGCATTTAGCTCAGTGTTCTTATGTGTGACCATGGTGCCTAGCATATGGGCATATAGTGCATGTTCAGTAAACTCAGGATAGTGCAGTAATTCAATGGGCATGCCTTTTGGAGCTTCAGGGAGACCTTAGGGGAGGGGATTGTGTTTTTGTTGCTTTGCTTACCTTGCAAGGGGCCAGGCACACAGTAGGCACTTAGCTTTTAAGTGAACAACTGTGTTTATGATCTGTCAGCATAAGGAAATGAAATAATGATGGAGCCCAGTAAAGCTTTAAGTTTATATTATCCTTCTACTTATTTTAACAACAGGCATTTTATATACTAATTGCCTGGGTACATTTAAATAAACAGACCTCTTGTTTGAGAACTGTCAGCTTAAAATATATTTACTAATTTTCTACTTGTATAATCTATAAGTGTTAGTGTACCTCTCTAATATCGGTAAAAGCGTATAAGGGCTAGGCCAGAAGAATAGCTGCCAGGGTGTTAAGTATGAAAAGAAATGGTTGAATCAGCTAGTGGTCCTGACTGAATCAGTCATCCTTTGTAGCTCATGTTGTATGTGTATGAACAATTATTTTGGGCAAAGTAGTTATTCAAGATATTGAGGGTAATTATATTAATATAGAACATATGCTGCTACCCCCATCATAAATGGATCTGGCTCTAACAAAATAGTCCCTGAAGATAGTGCCACAAATGGCCTATGCTTTAAAACCTGCTTGTGGATCAAATTTCAATATTGTTTTTATTTTGAACCAGTAGGGGAAATGCAATAGATTTTTCTAAAGTGATTGTGACACTGTAACTTTGGCATTTGATGTGGCACAAATACATTTGCCCCAAAAGAGTGCTGTTGGGTTTTTCCAGCAGGTTTAGACAAATTTCTGAACATAGCTAAGTTTATTTTGTCCATTTACACCCTGAGGACTTTTTGTGTCTAAATAATGTAAACTAGTTTGAATTTTCAAAGTTAGTATTTACCTACAATTTTAATGATAATTCTTTGGGTATTTTCTGTTTGTATATTTTTCCTGGATTGCAGTAGAATTTCACTAGAAAATCTGCAAAACAAAATAAAACTCTTGTCTCTTAAGGAAAAGCTACAGACCTAGCTAGATTACCTAACATAATTTTTCATGTTTAAACTAGATGTTAATTTGCTTTTGTCAGAAGCATAAGCATTCCTTTCTTAACATCCTTTATGTCTTAACACTTCTATATCTTAACATCCATCTTATCTGTGGAGTGTGTTATCACTAATCCAGAGGAAAGGGACCTTTGACACTCCTTTAAGTGTGCTTAAAAGTTTGTAAGGGCTTGGAAATAGTTGCCAGACATAGAAGTTACTATAATTACTACAAATAACTAGTTTATTCTGGGTTGGTGTTAAGATTTTTCTTGAGGCTAAGATCTAGATACTGAGAAAGTGAAAGTGTGTGTGTGTGTGTGTGTGTGTGGGTGGGTGTGTGGGTGGGTGGGTGTGTGTGTGTAGTGAAAATATGTTAAAAAATAAGTATGGTGAAGATACATGTGTCCATATTATACACAGTTTTTAGTGGTCTTTTGAGTTACAAACCAGCCTATTACGGCAGCCAAATAAGAGCTTTTTAAATGTCTTATGTAATAGTTTAATTGGGAAATGGATTTTTGGAAGGCATTGTGGTCTTTAATTTAGGAGAATCTACAATTTGTGTATCAAGTAAATATAAACTTGGACTTGCCTTAATGGCAAGGTAAACTTTGACAGTCTTATTTAGGACTTTTAAATGTTTTGTCGGTGTATTATAGTTGCATACACAAATTTTTGTTTTAGATTATATTTGTGTCATAAGTGCAGAAGAATGGTAAAAAGTATTTTCTAAAGCATATGAGCAAAGTGCTTGGGATTAAATGACAGAAGAAAAGAGATAAAAACATATTAGTGTTTTAGGGCAGTAGAATTGATTAGGAGAGATTTACTTTATAATGCAAAGATACATTTTAAAGTGGTTTTCTTAACAATGAGATGTTTTAACCCTTTGTATGGGGTAGAGTGACTACCTTTTAATTTGGTGCCTATTAAATATAATAGTACTTAATAAATATTTCACTAATGAACTTTTGCTGCTTGCTTTTACTAAAAGCATTGAAGTACTGTAGTGGGAAAAAGTATGCTTTTTTTCCCTCCTGCTAATAACTGTTTTCCTCTTTTTAATTTTTACACAAAATCTTGCAGAAAAGGTTAGCTGTGGGAAAAGCTGTGAAATCATCTAATTTTTTATTCAGAGTAGGGATAAGACAAACTACTTCCAGGGGAGAAAATGAAATCATTGCTTGGTGCTTGATATTTCAGTCAGTCTCTCTTGGCTGCTCTGTGTGACTTGAGCTTCTGATTGATTGGCTTTTTCAGACCAAACGGCCTTTTTCCTATGGCTGAATTTTTCTGGGCTGTCTGTTGTAAGTAGCATTGGGTACTGTTTTGGTGTCTGGACTTTGTACTTCTCGGTTATCATTGTGTCCTAGCTACTTGTTGCTGCTCTGTAGTTGCCAGTTCGATGTCGGTCTTCATATGTGTGTCTGGCCATCTGTGAGTGCTACACATTTCCAGGGCAGGATTATCTTGCGTCACTTTGTTTCCCAGTTTTTATTAATGCCACGATTATTCTCCCTGCCACATTGGACTCATTTTTGACCCTTTACTAAGTAGTGTCAGTGCCTGGATCCCATCCAGTGGTCAGTTCTTTCACAGCCTTCATCCTCTAGCCCAGGGCACTACAGTAGGCTCTTTCTCACTTCTCACTTTTCCCCATTTCTGTTCAGTCCTTGCATGCCCCCTCTAAATTTACAGGCTTTGTTACTTATTTATCATTCATTTTGACACTAAGTCATGTACTACCTTGTTCAGCTGCTTACATGATTTCAGGGGTGTCATTCTTCACCCAGATTGGAATTTCTGTAGGGCAGAACCTCTGTCAACATCTGCAATATGTACATAGTTTTGAATGAAGATTTGCCTAAAATGAGCTCCTCTTCTACTTTTTGTACCTATGACCTGGGTTAAGAGTAGGTGAAAACCTCAGCTCAGGTAGATATAGGTGTCATTAGGAAATTGAGTGATACCATCTTTCTCTTGACCATGTTGCTTTCTTTTGTAACTGAGTTATCTAAACTGTCATTTTTGTGACTTGGATTTTAAGTTTTTCAGATCCTCACAAAACCCCAATATACAGATCATGACACTGAGACAGAGAGAGGATAAGTAATAAAGCATAGATCGGTGTGACAAGTTATATAGACATGTGGAATATTCTCAGAATTTGGCCC
This sequence comes from Pedetes capensis, assembly GCA_007922755.1. Lineage (NCBI taxonomy): Eukaryota > Metazoa > Chordata > Mammalia > Rodentia > Pedetidae > Pedetes > Pedetes capensis. Next base: position 29,466 of record VMDO01008488.1, read on the forward strand.
TGAATTAAAAAGTACTGGAGATAATCCAAGGGTTGGTGGTGGAATTTGCTTTCTGTTTGAGATGGAGTCTTGCTATATATCCCTGAAGGACAGAGCTGGTAAATGATAGAGCTATGATTCCATCCCAAGTCATCTGTTCCTAGAGCCAACCCATATAATCTTGAATGAGAATTTAGGATATAGCTTTTGTTGTGTTAAGTACTGACTGGGAAAAGAACAGACTTACCAGTTTGTGCAAAACCAGTGTTTTAAGTATTCAGATGAAGTGTACATTTTTTTGTTTTTGTTTTTAAACAGTTAAGTTCTATTAACTTGTTAACCATTAAAATATTCACAGCCTGACCTGGGTGCGGTGGCGCACGCCTGTAATCTCAGTGGCTCTGGAGGCAGAGGCAGGAGGATGGCAAGTTCGAGACCAGAGGCAGTCTGCATAACTTAGTGAGACCCTGTCTCAAAAAGTAAAAAAAGTATAAAAAAATGCGTTGGGGTGCAGCTCAGTGGTCCAGCACTTGCAAAGCATGCAAGCGCAAGGCCCTGGGTTCAACCCCTAGTACTGCCAAAAAAAAAAAAAAAAAAAAAATTCATAGCCCATTCTAAATTATGAAAGCCTTTAAAAGGAAACTGAAGAGTGGATAATACAGGGAAATGAATAGTTGGTATGGGAAGCCACTGACTCTTCATTTTTAATGATTTAGGTACCTGTTTGTATTGCTTAGGTTAAGGTTAAGCAATGTTACATTCTGTGAATACTCCTTAGCCTTAGATTGGTGTGACAAGTTAGTCTAGGCATGTGGAATATTCTCAGAAGTTGGCCCTGAATTAAAAAGTACTAGAGATAATCCAAGGGTTGGTGATAGAATTTGCTTTTTGTTTGTTTGCTTGTTTGAGACAGGGTCTTGCTATATAGCCCAGGGTGGCCTTGAACTCATGATCTTCCTGCCTCAGCACTCCCAAATGCTGAAGTAATAGGTGTGTACCACCATGCTGGCTGGAATTTGCTTTTGACAAGGGGAAAATCTCTTTCAAACGTTACTTAGATTCCATGGGCTTCAAAAGTTGTTCGTTTTTGGTGTGTTATTTTTGTCTTATGAAGGCATTTGAAGATTACCATTTGCTGTTTGCTTCATTTTTGTTGCATGTAACACCTAGGGAAGAGGTCTGAAAAATGTTTAAGGTTAAAGAGGACCCTTGGCTTGGTCTGTCATAATGGAGTGTGAAACTTGCATTATTTGTTTTTATTTAATAAAAAATTTTAAAGTGTGTTAAAAAAAACATAAAATTTACCATCTTAATAATTTTTAAGTGTACAGTTCATCAGTGTTAATTATATTCACACTGTTGAATAACAAATCTCCAGAACATTTTTATCTTGTGAAATTGGAACTTCTATATCCATTAAACAACTTCCCATTTCTCTCCCCACAGCCCTGGTAACCACCATTCTACTTTCTGTTTCTATGAATTTGACTGTAGATGACTCATGTTAAGTGGAATCACATAGCATTTGTCTTTTTTGATCTGCTTGTTTTACTTAGCATAATGTCCAAAAATTTATGTTGTTGTAACATGTGACAGGATATCCTCCCCTCGTTACCCACCCCCCTTTTATCTTTTTGGAGACAGAATCTCCATATGTAGCCCAGCCTGGCCTTGAACTCATGATCCTTTTGTCTTATCCTCCATAGTACTGGATTTATAGGCATACACCACCATTCCCAGCTCATTCTCCTTCCTTTTTAAGGTAGAATAATACTGTATTCCAGGACTTCTTACCTGTGAAAAATTGAGTTCAGATTTGAGTGCGGGTTCAATATGTTAAAATTTAGACGGTCTGGGTTCAGTTTGGATTCGGGCTTAAAATTTTAATTCTCTTGGGAGGCTGAGGCAGGAGGAGTGACACAAATTCAAGGCCCAGCCTAGGTGACACAGTGAGACTCTGTCTCAAAAAAACAAAAACAAACAAAAAAACACATAAAATTTTAATCCTATGTGTAAATAGTTGAATAAAATATTTTCAGTTCTTTCACTTTTTAAATAGCTAATGACAAAACCAAGCCAAAAACCAAAAAATAAACTATTAAAAGCTGGACCCAAACCCAGTTTTTCGTTGGGTTCAGGTTCATGTTTGGGTTTAGAAAAATTTTTTAAAATGCTTGGACCAGAATGGGTTCAGGCTTAGGGTTTGGTCTTGCTATCTGTACATGGGATTTAAACCTGAACCAAAACCCTCTAAATTTTAACATATCGAACCTACACCCTAAGCAGAACTCATTTTTTCTTGGGTTTGAAGCCCTGCTGAATTCTGTGTATAAGCCACAGTTTTTTCATCTGTCCATTCATTCACGGACACTTGAGTTGCTTCTACCTCTTGGCTATTATGAATAATGCCACGAGGATGGTTGTGCAAATATCTCTTTGAAGATCTTACTTTCAATTCATTAATCAAATATACCTAAAAGTGGGATTTCTGAATCATATGGTAGTTATGGGACTAGCACACTGTATTCCATAGTAGCTGTACCATTTTATAATCCCAACAACAGTGCACAAGGATCTCAACTTCTCCACATTCTTACAAACATTCTCTCTCCCCCCCTTTTTTTGGGACAGTAACCATCCTAATGTGTATGAGATGATATGCCACTGGGGTTTTGACATGCATTTCTCTAATGATTGGGTAGGGGCTAGGATTTGGCTCAGTTGGTAGAGCGCTGCGCTGCTTTACCGGGACAAGGACCCGGCACTCCACTCCCAAGGCAATCCTGAAACAGTCAGCCACTGAAAACCCTATGAGGGTTGCTATGAGTCGGATACCGACTCGATGACCCCTAACAACAACAACGATTGGGTATCTTTTTATGTCTCTCTTTTTTTTTTTTTTTTTGGCCATTTGTATGTCTTCTTTGGAGAAGTGTCTTTTTAAGTCATTTGCCTAGGTCTTAATCGGGTTTTGGTGTTGAGTTGTTGTTGTTAGATGCCATGGAGTCAGGTCCAACTCATAGCGACCTTCATAGAGTTTTCAGTGGTTTATTGTTTCGGGATGGCTTCGGGAGTGGATTGCCAGGTCCTTCTCCTATTTTGCTGCAGTGCTGGGGATCCAACCAAGGGCCTCAGAGAGTACAGAGTGATGCTCTACCAACTGAGGTATATACCCCAGCCTGTTGAATTATAGGAGGTCTCTATTCTGGATGTTAACTTCTTATCAGATAGATGATTTGGAAATATGTTCTCTCATTCCATAGGTTATCTTTTTATTCTGTTTATTATATTCTTTGAACAAAAATTTTTGTTTGAGCTGGTCCTGGTGGTGTGTGCCTATAGTCCCAACCTCAGGAAGCTGAGACAGGAGGATTGCAAGTTTGAGACCAGCCTGGGCTGTATAGTGAGACTCTGTCTCAAAATGAAATAAAAAGGGATAGGGATGTAAGTTTGGTAGAATATTTGATTAGCATGCATGAAGCCCAGTGTTCAGTCCTCAGTTTGCGGGGGGGGGGGGGGGTATTGTTTGATGTACTTGATGTAGTCCCAGTAGTCTATTTTTGCTTTTATTACCTTTGCTTTTAGCGTTATATCCAAGATATGACTGCCAGATTCAATGTCATAAAGCTTTCTCCTTTTTTTTCTTTATCTTTTTCATTTTTCTTTTTTTGGTATGTGAGAATTGAACCCAGAGCCTTGCTCGTACTTTGTAAGTACTCTACCAGTGGGCTGCACTCTTAACCCGTTTTTTATTTTTATCTTGGGACAAGGTCTCACTAAGTTACACTGGGTGCCCCTGGCCTTGAACCTGCGATCCTCCTGCCTCCATCTCCTGAGTTGTTGGGATTACAGGTGTGAGCCACTGTGCCTGGCTGTCCCTGATTTTTCTTATAGAAGTTTTATAGTTTGAGGTTGTAAACCCATTTTGAATTAATTTTTATGTTATGATATAAGATAAAGGGTCCAACTTCATTCTTTTGCACGTCGTCGTCGTCGTCGTCGTCGTTGTTAGGTGCCATCGAGTCAGTATCTGACTCATAGTGACCCTACATACAACAGGAGAAACACTTTGTCAGTGCTTCTCTATTATTCATAGGGTTTTCAGTGGCTGATTGATTTTGGGAGTGGTTTGCCAGGTCTGTCTCCCAGGCCTACAGCACTTGGTGTTCGCACGTGGTCTCCCATCCAAGTACTAACCAGGCCTGACCCTGCTTAGCTTCCAAGATCTGACGGGATCGGATGCCACAGTGCTACGGCTGCAGGCATCTTTTGCACATAGCTGTCCAATTTTCCCTGCACTGTTTGTTGGAGATTGTCCTTTCCTCATTGAGTGGTCTTCACATCCTTGTATGAAGATCATTTGAGAGTTTATTTTTGGGCTCTTTATTTAATTGCTCTGTGTCTTGTCTTTTCTTTTCCCCATTGTATAGGACATTGAACCTAGGGTCTTGCATATGCTAGGCAAGTACTCTACCACTGAGCTACATCCTTAGCCTTTTGTTTTGTTTTGTTTTTTGAGATAGTCTTGCTCAGTTGACAAGGCTGACCTTGAACTTGCTGTGTAGCCCGAGATGGTCTTAGACTTGTGATCCTTCTGCCTCAGCCCCCCAAGTAGCTAGGATTATAGGGGTGTGCCATATGCCCAGCTATGTGTCTGTTCTCATGCTGGTACCACTCTATTTTGATCTCTGTAGCTTGGTAAATGTGTTTTGAAATCTGGAAATGTGAAATCTCTAACTTTGTTCTTGGGGTCCCTTGAGATTCCATATGAATTTTAGGATGGATTTTTTCTATTTTTGCCAAAAAAAAAAAAAAAATTCCATTGGTGTTTTGATAGGGATTGCGTTGAACCTGTAGGTCACTTTGAGTAGTATTGGCATCCTAAGTCTTCCAATCTATGCAAACAGGGTATCTTTCTGTTTGTGTCTTCAATTTCCTTTATCAATATTTTATAGTTTTCACTATGTAAGTCTTTCTCCTCCTTGGTTAAATTTATTCTTTATATTATTCTTTAAAAATAAAGATAAAAAGCAATTACAAAAAGTTTTACTTTTTAGATACCATTGTAAATCAAACATCCATTTTTGAACTAATGATTTCATTCTCAATGTGTGATCGATAGTTGTATGTAGTTTTTGTTTTTAATAAAAAAAAGTGTTTGAAACAAGGAAGTACTACATGCTTAAGATATTTCCTTAGATTACTTGTCCGTAAAATGAAATGTATTTTAAGCCTTCTTTAATTCTAACAGTTGTTTATTTTTAAAAATCAGTTATAATGATTGCAAAATAATATAGCAGTTTGGTTCTTAAAAGCTGTTTTTTTTCTATGTAGTTATAATATTACATTTGGATCAAAGGATACACTTGTTATAAACTGTCTCAGCAGTAAAATTTGAGAAATAGCATAAGCCAACTTTACTGATTTAATTAGCAGTGTGTATTCATGGTATTGCAAGGGCCCTACTTTTATTTTCTTTTTTGGGAATGATTAAATTGGAAGCACAAGTTTTTTTAGGGAGTTATTTATGGCACAAAGGTGCCTTCTAAAATTTTAGCTGTTTTTAAAGAGCTTTGAGGTATACTTTGTCATTATAAAAGTGATTTAGTAGCGCATTGTGCTTTCATACAACACTCAGGTCAAATTGGACCACTTAAAAAATTGCTTCTATGGATTGGTGATAAAGGCTCACCTGAAGTATTGCTTTTTGATTAGCATATGAGGAATTAAGTAGTGATCAGCACTACCAAGAGACGATTCTCTTTTGGACTAGTACAGCAATAGTTATATTCCAGATGTGGGGGAGTTATTACATATTTAGTGGTTCATCTTATTGTACTAAGGGGTTTTACCTGGGTTATTGCTGGATGTGGAGATTAGGTTACTGAGAATCATGTGGAAGAGAAATATAAGAAGGAAGAAGTAGGCTGGAAATTAGATCCAGTTTTATTGGAATCCTAGAGATTCTTGTAAATAGACAATAATTTCTGAATGTTGCCAATTTTGTTCTGTTTCTGGACATATTTATAGTTATATCATGGATTTCTGGAGATTAGGACCTAGGTTGCGCTTTCCCTGGACTTACCATTTTAAGGGGTTCAACAGAAGCAGGCATGTATGTAATCCCATGATTTAAGAGCCCGAGGTAGGTGGATTGCGAGTTTGAGGCCAGCCTTGGTTACACAGCAAGACCCTGTCTCAAAAAACAAAACTAAATAAAAAAAGATGGGTGAGCACAACATATTGAGTTCTGTGTTGATAGGTGTTAATTTTTTTTACCGTAACAAATACCTGAGGTTATCAGCTTATAAGGAGAAAAGGTTTATTTTGGCTCACAGTTTGGAAGTTGCAGTCTGTGGTCACTTGGTTCCATTGCTTTTGGGTCTGTGGCGAATGGTATATATTGTGGTTGAACAAAGCTGCTTACATCATGGCCAGGATGTAAAAAAGAAAGAGGAAGAGAGTAGGCAAAAAATTCAGACTGCTCAAGAACCAACTTTAGGCACCCATATTTTGGTTTCTGTTCCCTTCTCATCACTCATCCCCTTACCTCCTCTTGTTCCCCACTTAAAAAATCGATTTTGCTGAATTACCTTTGAAGAAAACTATCAATTCAATGATACTGTGTGAGGATGCTCAATTCCCCCAAATTGGCGGTTATCCTTCTTTTAAGTTCTTACCAGTGTGCCAATAAAGTTGTCACCTTGTTTTAAATGATTTTTAGAACAATTAATAGTAAGATTGAACACTTTCATAAATTTGTTGGCTATTTCTGTTTCTATTTTGCTTGATCATGTCTTTTGTCATTTTTTTCCTATTAGTGTTTTGAATTCTTCTTTTTGATGTGAATGAATGCTTAATGAGGACAATATTTTTCCAATATTCTACTTGTATTGAAAAGTAAAAATACAAAAAATTTTTATTATTTTTAAATATATCTGTCAAATCTGTAACTCTTCGTTTGTGCCTTATGCCTTTGTTATTGTACCTAAAAAGCTTTGTGCATAAAGATTATTCACTAATATTTTATCTCCATGTTTTTATTTTTAAGTGCAAATTTTTAATTTTTCAGAGTACATAGCATCAGGTAGGAGATCTAGTCTCAAATCATTAGCTTTCTTAATACCACTTACTGAATGATATAATTTTTTTTTCTAGTACTTGGGAGCTGAACCCAGGGCCTCGCACATACAGTGCTCTACCACTGGATTGCAACGCCAACCCATTTCTTATATTGAGACAGGGTCAATATAAGTTGTGTAGGCTGCCTCTGACCTCAGACTTGCAATCCTCCTGCCTCCTGGGTCATTGGGATTACTGGCATGTGCCACCATACCAGGCTGAGTTATATAAATTCTGTTATATGCTTAGATCTGCCTCTTGATTTTGTGTGTTTTTTCTCCTCACACTTATATTTGTATATATCTGTTTAGTATAATTTATTCATGTATCTTATTAGTTGGCTTGGCAAGTCATCCCCCACCCTAAATTATTATTCTTCTAAAGGCATTTTCTTGTCTATCTTGTTTTTACTCCCTATGAATCCTAAAGTTGTTTTGTGAAAAAAAATTTAAATTCCTATTTGCTTTTTGATTAAGTATTGCATTAATGTTAGGTAAATGTGGAACTTGTTGATGTTTCTTTTTCCTTTCTTCCATGTATATACATACATAGTTGTGCTGTATGAAATGACATTTTTATGGGTCTAAAATGATTAAATAACAGCTTAGTTATTTGACCTAATATTTATCTATCTATCTTATCTATCTGTCTATCTGTCTATCTGTATGAACTATTGCATTGGCTAGAACTTCAGAACAGTGTTTAATATGAATGACATTTTAAAAAGGCATCTTGTCTTTTTCTGGTCTTTAAGAGAGAAATACCTTAAGTGTTTCATTGTGAAGTATGATCCCAGTAGTTGGCTAAAGTTAGATGTTCTTGATAATGGGAAAGTTCTTGTATTTTTAAGCATTTTAGTCTTAAGCGTTATTAGAGGTAGAGGTTGCATTTTATTTGGTGAAATTGTTACGGTGTTTTGATTATAAGCTGTTGATTTTGGCTGTCTGAAGCATGGCAGCAGTTCTCCTAACTCAGCTCCACTGAACTCTTTTCGTGACTTAACCCATGGCTCTGTTCTCTTTAGGAAACCAATCATTGATGCCCACTAGACAGGACTACTTGCAATTATCAGGCCACATCTCTCACACACTTCCACACTTTTATTCCTTCTAGTTGATGTGTATATCTTTATAGTGTGGCCTTTTTTTTTTTAACCAAAACTTTTTAAAACATTTTCTGAACTATTCCATACATTTCAAAAAGCTGTCCATAACAATGACAGCAACAACAAAAATAGTTTCTGTTTTTTGAGACAAGATCTCACTAGCATGGCCTCAGACTCTTAATCCATCTGCCTCAGCCTCTTAAAATGCTGGGATTATAGGCATGTGCTACCACATTGTTTCCAATAATTCCAAGATTATTCCAAGAATAATCTTAATAAGAAATGTGTGGAGTCCTGGGAAAACTGAAGCATTCTTGAAGAGCAGAGTATAGATTTGTGTAGTAGAAAGATACTCCTTATGCTTGGATAGGAAAGCTCAACATCATAAGGATGTCAGTTCTTTAGTTAATTTGATTTTTTTTAAAGTACCGACAAAACTTTTTATGAAGTTAGGAAAGTTGATAACGTTTGCTTGAAAAAATAAACATGTAGGAATGCTGGGAAATGCTGGAAAACAAAAGTTGTGAGAGGTGGTGGACAAAAACAACTATTATAACATGCTCTGAAGCTATTACATAATTGGAATAATTAAGGTACTGGTGTATAAAGAGATTACTGGTATTGAGCCAGGCACGGTGGTGCATTCTTATAATCCCAGCGGCTCGGGAGGAGGAGGCAGGAGGATCGCAAATTCGAGACCACAGGCAGTCTGTGTAATTTAGCGAGACCCTGTCTCAAAAAGTAAAAAACAAATGGACTGAGGGTGCAGCTCAGTGGTCCAGCATTTGCAGAGGATGCAGGTACGATGCCCTGGGTTCAACCCCCAGTACCACACACACACCAAAAAAAAAAAAAAAAAAAAAAAAAAGAGAGAAAGAGAGAGAGATTACTGGTATACAATAAAAATTCCAGCAGTAGATCTAAGTAGATGTGGTTGAGGATAAAAACCTGCTTTTCTACAGGGACTCTGGAATTTTGGTATGTGTTAAGGCAGAGGATAGCTATGTGACCAGCTCCAAGTAAAAAACTTTGTGCACTGCATTGATTTCCTATTGCAGCTGCAGTAAATTACAACTATAGTTGCTCAAAACAACACAAACTTATTCTTTTATGGTTCTGGAGGTCTGAAGTCCCAAATCAAGGTGTTCCCAGGGCTGTGCTGCTGCTAGAGTCTTCAGAAATATGTCTATTTCTTTGAGTTTTTTAGTTTGTAGAGGCTTTCTCTGTAGAGGCAGGAGGATTGGAAGTTTGAGACCAGAGGCAGTCTATGTAATTTAGCGAGACCCTATCTCAAAAAAATAAAAAAATGGGGTGAGGGTGCAGCTCAGTGGTATAGCACTTGCAAAGCATGCAAGTGCGAGGCCCTGAGTTCAACCCCCAGTACCACCAAAAAAATTGATTAAAAACAATTTGAGAAGGCATTTCTTCAAAGAAGATATGCAATAAACCTAGGAAAAGGTGTTCAGCAATATTAGCCATTAGAGAAATACAGATGAAATCCAAAATGAGATACTACTTCATACTCACTAGTATGACATAATAAAAAAAGACCAATAATAAGTGCTGGCAATGATGTGGAGGTGTTGGAACATGTCCTGTGTTGCTAAGATGGTGCAATAGCTTTGGGAAACAGTTTGATAGTTCCTCAAAATGTTATCAGTTTGTGCAGCAAAATGTGCTTGAATATCAATTGGGCTTTTGTTTAATCTATATATTAGTTGGAGAACTGATAGCTTAATGATATTTAGTTTTCTGGTGTATAAACAGGGATATTTTCTCCAATTATTTAGGTTACCTTTAAGCAATATTTTGAAATTTTCAGTTTAAAAGTTTTGATATTTTTCAGATTTCTTTTTTTGTGTGTGTGGAAGCCATGCATACTAGGCACATGCTCTCCTGCTGAGCTATATCCCCAGCCCCTCTGTTTCATATTTTTGATCCTGTTCTAAGTGATGTTACTTTTAAAACCTCAATTTCTGATATTTCATTACTGAAATATAGAAATAAATTGATTTTCTTATGTTCTGTAATCTTGCTAAACTGACCTTTAATTCTGATAGATTTTCTGTAGATTCCACTGGATTCTCTACATAGATCAGATATGTCCATCCTGTGGCCTGCAAGCTGCCTATGGCCCATGACAGCTAGTAATATGACCCCACAGTTTTATATTGTTCTCATGTCTCTAAACTTTTTTGAGGTACTTAGGGGTTGAACCTAGGGCCTCGAACTTCCTTTGCAACTGCTTTGCCTACCACTGGGCTGCAGCCCTAGCCTGTTTTTCATTTTTTGTTTTGACTCAGTCTTGCTTAGTTACCCAGACTTCCTCTGGCCTCGAACTTGTGATCCTCCTGGCTCTGCCTCCTGAGTGCTGGGATTTTAGGCATGTGCCACCATATCTGGTTTTGTTTTTTCCTATTTCATTGATTTCTACTTGGCCAAGTTTTTATTATTTGTTTTCTCTTGCTTGCTTAGGGTATAATTTACTGTTTGTTTCCTAATTTCTTTTTTTAATTATTAGTATTTAATTTATATGTATTAGTGGGGTGGGGTACAGGGTAACATATCAGTTGATTTTTTGTTATGCAACTATCAAATCAGTATTCTTAACACTTCTATCTCCTAAATATTTTCAGAACAAAATAAATAGGAAAAAAAAAAAGTAAAATTTTTGATTATCATGAAATGGTGGTATATACTACCATGGGTTATATACTCTGACATGTTTTCTAATTTCTTAAGGTGGAAACTGAGGTCTTCGACTTGACACCTTTAGGTATTAAGGATTTTCTTGGACCTGTGGGTTAATAGTTTGCATTACGTTTATTATTCATTTATTATTTCTTTAGGTATTTTTCCTGTCGTGCTCTTCTCAACTCCATTTTAAAAATTCCAATTATCCACATATTAGACAGCTTGGAGTTGATCCCACAGCTCACTATACTGTTGGTTTTTTGGATATTTTTAGTATGTTCCATTTTGGATAGGTTGTGGTGCTACACCTTCAAGTTTCTTAATCTTTTCCTTTGCAGTGTCTAATTAACTGAATCCTGCATATATTTCATTTCACACATTTTAGTTTCTCTCTAGAAGTATAATTCCATTATTTTTGGATATCTCATTTTTCTACTTTTTGAACATATGGAGCACATTTATAATGTATTTTATTGCTCTTTTGTGCCAGTTCACATCTGTGCCAGTTCTAGATTGGTTTCAATTTATGATTATTCTCATGTTTTCTTACTTCTTTGTGTGGTTGGTAAGTTTTGATTGTATTCTGAGTTATACCTTGTTGGGTGCTGATATTTTTGTATTCCTATGAATATTCTTGACCTTTGTTCTAAGATGTGGTAAAGTTGTCTGGAAACAGTTTAATCTTGAAGTTCATGTTCTCTTCCCTTCCTCTCCCTTCCCTTTCCTTTCCTTTCTTTTTCCTCCTTCCTTTTCTCCCTCCCCTCCCCTCCCCTCCTTCCCTTCCTCCCTCCCTCCGTCCCTCCCTCCCCCTCTCTCTCTCTTTCTTTCTTTTCTTTCCTTTCTATTTTCTCCTTTCCTCCTTCCTTTCATTTTATTTATTTATTTATTGCCATGCTGGAGATCACATCCAAGGCCTCACTCATTCTAGGCAGGTGCTCTACTACTCAGCTATACTCCCAGTCCCTCGAGGTCTTGTTTTTGAGATGTGTTAGCTGGGTCTGGAGCAGTGCTTAGTTTTGAACTGTTCTCCACAGGTGAGGCAAGACCCTCCTGAGTATTCTCTCTAGTATTTCACAAATTATGGGTTTGTCTAGTTTCACGGAGTGGAAGAGGTACTTTGTGAATCCAAGCACTGTTCCCTCTAATCCTTTTGGGTGGTTCCTTCTCCAGCCTTTGTTAGTCATCTCCCACTCATATGTGATGAGTACTTTGTTGAGGGCTCAGTGGGTATCCTCTGTTTTTCTTGAGGATTCTCTGCAGTTCCTTCCGTTCCAATGTTCTGTACTGTGAACTTTGCTGCCTTGGTTTCCTTACAGTCTCAACATTGTATCATCAACTTGGAGAATCCAATGGGCTCTACCATAGTTCCTCTTCCTGCGCTGTGGCCTAGTGACTCTTAAGGCAGAAGCTGGGCTAGTCATAGGGTTCACCTCGTTTCCCATCTCTCAGGAGTTGTCCTTTGTTGACTGGTATTACGGTGTGAAAACTATCATTTAATGTATTTTGTCTGAGTTTTTGGTTGTTTCTGGTTGGGGAGTTATACCTGTCTCTGTTATTCCATCATGTCCAGAAGGAAGTTGAGACATCTACATCAGTAGTTATTTGCCAGTATAAACATCTCTGCTATTTTCAGAAGTTATTCCTGAACTTTTTGCTACATAAAAACTTTTGATAATTAATATTGGTAGTGGTAGTGCATTAGTTTCCTATTGCTGTTGCTATACCAAATAACCACCAACTTGGTGGCTTTAAAACAACAAGAATTTATCATCTTACATGGTTCTGGAGATCAGAAGTCTGAAATGAGTGTCACTGGGCTAGAATTAAAATTTTGATAGAATGTCTTTCTTTCTGGAGGTGCTATGGGAGAATCTGTTGCTTGACTTTTCCAGCTGCTAGAAGCCACCACATTTCTTGGTTGGGGGCCTTTCCACTTTCAAAGCCAGCAGCATTAGGTCAACTCCTTCTCATATTGCCTTCTCTCTGGTTCTCCCCCTTCCTTCCTCTTCCACTTTTAAGAATGTTGGGCCCATCCAGATAATCTTCATCTCCCTGTCTTAAAATTAGCTGATTTGAACCTTAATTTCCTTTGCATCTTTAATTCCCTTTTGCCACGTTACCTGACATGTTCACAAGGTCCTGAGATTATGACATGGACATCTTGGAGTGGACATTTTTCTGCCTATCATAGACAGATAGCTTTCAGCATCATTTTCCTCTGCCTCAGATATTTATTTTTTTTTTTACAGTAAAGAAGAATGATTTTATACATGATTTTTTCTTAAATCTACACATGAAAACATATTAGAAACAATGAGACTGTAAACCTGTACTGTTTTAATGTGTTGATTATATATAGCTTGGCTGTCATACATAGCTTTTAATTTCAGGTATGACTCAAATTTTCATGGCTCATTCACAGAAGTTTGAGAACTACTCAGCCTATTGCATTTGATCATCTCCACAAAGTGGCTTGATTGTCACAAATGTAATTTTAGGCAAGTATCAACTACCATACTTTATATTTTCTGTCTCCACCCTTAAAATCATGATGATATGTGTTTCCCACCCCCCTTCTACTTATCACAGCTAACTTCTTGCGTTCTTTGTCACTATTTATCACATGGAACAGCTGCTCGCTTCTTGCATGTGCTCTTTTCCTATCAGGCCTTTAGCAGTGTCATTCTCCATATGTCAACAGTTTCAGTGGTCTCTAACAGATGTTAGAGCATTGTAGGCCTACGATTTTCTCTCTGATCTTTACTCAGGATCCTTTATAAAGGCTTATGTAGTCTTAATATTGACAGGGTAGTTGGTGTATAGAACTTCTAAATGATTAGGTTATCAATTTTGCTTCCACATCTGTCATTGTTTTTGTTTTTTAGTCCATGTTGTTACTGTGGCTGTCTCTGTATTTAATATTTAATTCCTGTCTTCATTTGTTTATTCATTGATAAAATTCTAAAGTAGTTCTTTATTTAAGCCAGAAGTCACTGTACAAGATGAGTAGCAAGCTTAATCATTCTTTATGGTCTTTACCCCATAAGCTACATTCTAAACCAGACACATCCAATAAGGATTGAGTGTCAGTAAGTCATAGGGGCCAGATTCAGGGTACATAGTCAAGCCAGAAGGTGTTTGTGACACCTGCTGCTGCTACTTTCTTCTGTTTTGCTGCTATTGGCACATCCTTGGGTGAAGGTGAGTTAGCTGTGCCTAGCAGGGCAGACCATGAGGAGTTGGCCAAAGCACTTGACACTTTGTCCTTGCTGCCAGAGTAGGCTTGAGTTGTCACCCTCCACTGGCCCCAGTCCTGGGACCTGGAGCCCAGTCAGCTAAGTACCTGCTCTTCCAGCTGGCTAGGTCTAACGTCCATTGCCTGGTGAATAGAGGAAGTCAAATATTGCAGATGGGTGGTTCTTTCTTTATATATTACTTTATCATTATTTGTTGTTGTTAGGTGCCGTGGAGTTGGGTCTGACTCATAGCCACTCTATATATGACACTGTGCCATACTTGACACTATTGTCAGTGCTTCTCTGCTATTCATAGGGTTTTCAATGGCTGAATGTTTCAGGAGTGGGCTGCTGAGTCCTTCTCCCAAGGCTATAGCCCTCAGTATTCCCAGGCAATCTCTCATGCAAGGACTAACCAGACCTGACCTGCTTAGCTTCCAAGGTCTGACGGGATAGATGCCAGAGTGGCACAGCTGTAGGCACTTTGTTATTTACTAGTTGTATATTTTCTTGAGGGTTTTCTTGGCTATAAAATGGACATATACACATGCTTAATGGAGTTGTTAGGCACTTTGCATTGGTCAAGTAATGTTAATTTTCTGATATCTTTACATAGAAGACATTCTACCGTGTGTTCTCTCTTCTCTGTACTATTTCTTTTGACCTTTCTTTATACTATTTTCCTTTGTTTACATCTTCCACCATTTTCTCCAGTGAAAGAAATTGTGCATGAAGCTTTTATCTCTTGGCTCACCCATTAATATCCTCATTCTTCCTATTTGAGGAAAGGGGAGCCTAAGGATACGCTTAAAGGAAGCCATTTCTTTAAGGTGTTTTTGTCTTGTTTATTGATTGATGGGATTTTTACAGAGTGATAATTCCCTACATACAATGTTTAATAATCAAATCAGGATAGTTAGCAATTCCATCTCTTTAAGTACTTAAAAAACTTCTGTTTTGGTTTACGTGTACACTTTTTTTTTGCGGGGGGGACAGGGTCTTGCTACGTACCTCAAAGTAGCCTCAAATTTGTGATCCTTCTGCTTTGACCTCCTGAGTACAGGCTTTACAGGAGTGTGCTATCAATATCACACATTGTTTTATTTTGCTAGTATATGCATACTTTTCATTCCATTCCATTATATGGTGATTCCAATAGAAACAAAAATTTACCCAAGTATACAACCCTGGAGGATGAATCTCATTCTTTGTACTTGTAGTTCACAATAGCACATTACTGGAAACATTTCTCTACTGGCCACCACAGGATTATTACAGTAATTCTCAGTCATCAAAGAGAAGGGAATGGAATGTTGTCAGGATCCTCATTTGCAGAGCTGGGCTAAACTTGGAAGTAGACCTCCCAGGTCCCTGTACCATTCTATATCAGACAGGTTGTTGTGAAAGGTGCTAAGCAAAATTTAGAGATGTGGACAATTTGGCATTACTTATGGTAACATCAGGATTCAGAAGAGGGCAGGGAACCTAGGACATCATTGCTGATGTCAGGTGGATATTAGCCGAAAGCAGAGAATATCAGAAAGATGTCTATGTTTTATTGACTATGCAAAGACATTTGACTGTGTGGATCATAACAACTTAGGGATAACACTTTGGAAAATGGGAATACTATAGCACCTAATTGTACTCATGAGGAATCTAAACGTGAACCAGGAGGCAGTTGTTCAAATAGAACAAGGAAACACTGCCTGGTTTAAAGTTGAGAAAGGTATGTGCCAGGGCTGTATACTTTCACCATGTCTCTTCAGTTTATATGCTGAGCAAATAATTTGAGAAGCTGGACTTTATGAGGAAGAACGCGGCATCAGGATTGGAGGAAGACTCATTAACAACCTGCGTTATGCAGATGACACAACTCTGCTGAAAGTGAAGAGGTTAAAACATTTACTGATGAAGGTCAAAGATCATAGCCTTCAGTATGGATTGCAACTCAACATCAACAAAACAAAAATCCTTATAACTGGGTCGGTATGCAGCTTCACTATAAATGGAGAAAAGATTGAGGTTGTCCAAGATTTTGTTTTGCTTGGCTCTATAGTCAACACCCATGGAAACAGGAGTCAAGAAATCAAAAGATGCAATGCTCTGGGAGAAGCTGTGGCAAAAGATCTCTTTAGAGTATTGAAAGTAAAGATGTCACATTGAAGACGGAGGTGTGTCTGACTCATGCCATGGTATTTTCAGTCGCATCATATGGTTGTGAAAGCTGGATATTGAACAAGGCAGACAGACCAAGAATTGATGCTTTTGAACTGTGGTGCTGGAGATGTCTATTGAATATACTATGGACTGCCAAAAGAACCAACAGATCTGTCCTAGAAGAAGTGCAACCAGGGTGCTCCTTGGAAGCAAGAATGGGAAGACTGCATCTTACATATTTTGGACATGTAGTCAGGAGGGACCAATCCCTGTGGAAAGACATCATGTTTGGGAGAGTGGTAGATCAACAAAAAAAAGGAAAACCCTCAACCAGATGGATTGATACAGTGTCTGCAACAACGAGTTTAAACATAAATAAGATTGTGTGCCTGGCACAGAATCAGGAAGTGTTTTGGTCTGCTGTACATAGGGTCGCTATGAGTCAGACTCAACCCACGGCACCTAACAACAACAACAATAACAACAACATGGTAACATCGGGTAGCCCAGGGTTGTATGAAAGACTGCTTTGGAATAGAGAACACCTAATGGATGCTGGCTGCTTGGGGGTGAATGTGGATTTGGGTCTTTTGGTTTCATAGTTCTGTTCCTACAGATTCTTATTGCATCATTTTGTTTTATATGAGCAGGTTCTATATAGAGATTATGGATTAATCTTCACCAGATGGATGTGTAGAGAAATGTTTCTGACTCATTGCAGAATGAATGCTCTAAGACCTTGGAATAGCAGCTTGGAAAGAGGCATGTCAGCACAGAAAGATACTTTTGAAGATATCAGAGAAGGCCTGAAAGTGTCATCGATTAGGATCTGAAAAGGAAATATTTTTGAAAACAAAAGATAGGAATTTATGTACCTGCAGATAGAGTTAGAGGAGGGAAATCTTCAGGGAAGGAGGTGATGAGGCAGAATGGCCCAGACAAGAGAAGCTTGGAATCTGGAAGAAACTGGTGATAAAGTACCAACTGTTAATCTAACCACACATACACTGCTACCTCCATCTTTAGGGGACTAGCTTTAAGATATGTACTAGATACAGGGTGACTTCTCATTTATACAGATGAAAGCATTAACTTAAACATGCCCCATTGTTATAATACATTAACAAATTGTTGTTTAGTGAGTTTGTCAGTTAATTAACATAAATGTTATCCTATCTTCCTTATTCTGTACCTTAGAAAACTGGTTTGAGTAGTGGGTTGGGGACAGAAGGTAATCTCTTAATAAAGGTAGCCAGGAGGATGGCTATGGTCAGTCTTTGTTTTCATCACAAAAAGACAAGTAGACGATGTTAAGAGTCACTCTGCTTTGTTCAGGCTTTCCTCCAGGCACATGCCAACACTGCTTGGCATACTTTCTTAAGATTTCTGTTTCTATCTGAACGTCTCCCCTTTGAGGGTGGTGCTTACTCTACAGGCCTTACTGCAGGGGGAGAGAAGTGCCTGCTGTATCTATGATGTGCATAGCACATAGCAAGGGCTCCACAATCCTTGGTGAACTAAAAGTGAGATCACACATGGATGTGCTGGCCCATGACCTGTGTTTACCTCAGAAGTTCATGTTGGTGTCTTAAAGCCTTAAAACACTTAAAACAGTAAATAGTAGTAGGTGGTGGTGCTCGTCTGTAATCCCAGCGGCTTGAGGTAGAGGCAGGAGGATTGCAAGTTCGAGACCAGAGGCAGTCTGCGTAATTTAGCAAGACCCTGTCTCAAACGGTAAAAAAAAAAATGAGCTGGGGGCACAGCTCAGTGGTCTAGCACTTGCAAAACATGCACGTGCGAGGCCCTGGGTTCAAGTCCCAGTACCACAAAACAAAACAAAAAAAACAGTAAACAGTAAAACAAAACACAGATCCTCTGAGCCCTTATCTGATGGACACACCTCACTTATTTGGGCACCAGGATAAACTTGAACAATGGTAAACTAAATCATTAGATTTTTTTTTTTTTTTTTTTGGCACCATTTGGGGATTGAACCCCAGGGCCTTACCACATATTGTACTTTACAAGTGCTCTATGACTGGGCTGCACCCGTAGGCCTTTATTTATTTATTTATTTATTTATTTATTTATTATTTGGAGACAGAATCTCACTAAATTGTGCAGGCTGCCTCTGGCCTCGAACTTGTGCTCTTCCTGCCTCAGCCTCTCAAGACACTGGGATTAGAGGTATGTGCCACCACTCCCAGCTTTAATTCATTGATTTTTATTCAGTGGGTACCATGCCTAAGACTGGGTCTAGAAAGATGAAGACAAAGAATCTTCCATATGGTGAAGTGAATAGGCCTACAGACACTTGAGTTGCCAGGATAGGGCAGGTATTGGGGACAGGCCTGTGTACTTTGGGAAAGGCAGAAGATCTTAGGTGGGAGGACTAAGCAAATACATTCAGCATGATTGAATTCACATGTGTTTTATCAGGACTGTTTCTTCCTAATAAGCAAAATATTTACCTTTAAAAAAAAAGTAGGCAAACACCTTTTGAACTGACCTTGCTTAGAGTGAATAACCCATTCGAATGATTTCTTAGGCAATAAGATGCAGTAGCTTTGTTATAATGTATCTGTCTCAAGGAGAGACTTTCATCCCTCCCAGCTTTCCTTCCCTTCCTTCTTTCCTTCCATTTTGTTTTTTGAGGCAGAGTCTTACAATATAGCCCAAATTGGCCTAAAATTTGTGGTGTAGCCCAGGATGGCCTTGAACTTGTGATACTTCTGCCTCAGCCTCCTGAGTACTGTGATTATTGTCATGTGCCACTATGCCCAACTAGGATTTTGGATTACTTCTTCCTCTCCCTATATCCTACCTTAAAAAAAGAAAGCCAGCCTGAACAGTAGTGCAAACATCCCAACAGGGTATTTTATGTGGGAAGGCAGCATGGTATGATTAGAGAAAATAGCATTAAGGCTGCAGTGCTTACTAACTGTGTGACCTTGGATGAGTTACTTATCCTCTAGTTTGTTTTCTCTTTTGGTAAAGAAGAATAAGGATTTTTTTTGGAATATTGAGAGGGTGAATTTTTATCTTCACATTCTCTTATCCCCATTGTTAGCTCTCTTGAAAACTTTCTCATTGCAAGATTTCAATTAGTGAGTGTATTTTTTTCTTTTAAAAAATTCAATTACCTATTAAAGTTCCTTATTTCTGTGTAATCTTTTTACTTTGATTTTTGATTCTCTTCTCCTTTTGGCCAATTGATCTGGAATTTAAATAAATGGAACCCTCTCAAACATGTCATTTTATGGTTACATGTGAATGTATTTACTCACTATATTGTTTTATGATATCCTTCTTCTCTATCAGTGTATGTCTTTATGCAACTAGTGTTTTTAAAACAAGCTTTTGGGCTATGGAAATATATTTACGAATAAGACATAGTCTTATTAGCTTCCAAGAATTTTTTTGTTAGCGTGACAGGCATAAACAGATCATTACAGTGTAGGGTTAAAGATATGTATCAAGAAGTGTGTGTGTCACAGGAGGGAATTGAATTGACTATGTACATAAACCTATATATTGATCAGCTCATATAAGGGCGAGAACAGCAATAGTGAGGGTATTAGGTCTGAATCCATGTAACTCAGTTTACTGTGTGTCAAAACACTGCTCTGTAAGTGCAGTCTGACTCGCCCTCCTTGCCAGCCATCTAATGAGTGTGCTGCTGCTGCTGCTACTGTTTGGGACTGGGTCTCTGTGTAGCTCAGGTTGGCTTGGAACTCATGCCTCTCCTGCCTCAGCCTCCCTAGTGCTAGGCTTATAGGCAAGTGCCACCACGTCCAGCTAGAAGTGCACTTTTGTAAAATTTGCTTTAAATGGCAGGCAGGTGTGGCTGAATTCAGACCTGCGAACACTCCTAGAAAAAGTTGGACAGAGCAAACATGTCTTTCTGATAAATGATCAGTCTTGTCATTGTACATGAGGAGCTTAGCAGCCTCTTTGTAGAGACTGAACATATAAGTGATGTGGAATATGGGCTTGCCTGTGACCTTGAGCAGGTTATCTAGCCCTCATGGCTCAGCTTCCTGATCTGTTTTAATGGTATAATAGGAGTATCTCCTCCTAGGGTTGGTGTGAGTATTCAATGAGATCATCTGAAGGGCTTGGTATATATTAAATGCTACATTATTGCTAGCTCTTGTTACATATTCAGATCATGTTTCAGTCAGGACTACTTATGTAATACCAGGTGAGCCACATTGCAGTTATTTTCAGTTGGACCAGACCAGCTCCTTGGTCTGAAGGTATTCTAGGTATTCAGCTCAACAAACATTCATTGAGGGCCAGTGTGTCAAATACTAGATTGGTCATTGAAGCCTCAGAGATAAAGACTTGATCCCTGCTCTCATAGAGTTACACATGTTATTTATATTGTTCTCTGTCTTTCCAAAGTACTTTTAAGATTAAGACACTCAAAGAATTAGATTTGAAAAGTAGAGGAAATTTCAAAAATTAGAAAAAGGTTCTTTTAAAGTAATATATACACATATATAGAGAATATAATATATAAATGTGGTAGAAACTGCCCCTTTTTGATCCTGTTGACCACCCTAGAAAGATTTTGTCTGAGTTGGATGCTAGAAACCTTGCTGATTTAATTGCTGCTGAGTTAGATATATTTTAATAAGCAGAGAACAGCTAACATACTCTGTGAGGTTTCCAGGTTCGGTGCATATATTCAGTCAGCTGTGGTCATCAGTCAGACATACTAAATATTCATGATAGAAATTTGCTTTATGACAAAGGAAGGATATATATTTACTCATGTCAAGTTAATGGTGGCAAAAAAAATAAATTTAATAATTTTACATTTAAAATTTTTAATATTTTGAGCTGGGTGTGCTGGTATATGCCTGTCATACCAGCACCCAGGAGGTGGAGGCAAGAAGATTATGAGTTCAAGGCCAGCCTAGGCTACATAGTGAGACCCTATCTCAGAAAACAGCAAAACCCAAAAAGTAAAAGTTTTAAGTTTTCCCTTTTTTTTTTTTTTTGTTGTTGTTGTTTTTTGAGCAGGATCCCTTCATTATAGCCCAGCTAGACTGGAACTTGGATCCTCCTGCCTCTGCCTCCCAAATTTTAGGATTCTGTTCATTCTTTTTTACTAAATTATCTTTGAGTTATTTTTCTTTCTCTACTTAAGATTTTTAGGTCTTCTTGAAAGAGCCACACTAAGATACTTTGCTCATGCCACTACTTCTACCTCTCTGTGAATTCAGAATTACATTTAGATCATTTCTCCATGGAATGCAAAAGAAAGGTAGAAAATAGCTCATGAAGTTAGTCTGGCTAGGGTAACCTAGTTTGCACAATGTAAAATCTCTGGAGAATTTTTTCAGATTTTTAGAGGCAGGGATTTTTAAACATGTCTGTGTTTGTGAGATAAAATGAGTTGTGCCCAGTCATCACACTTGTTGTAGGCATCACTATTCATCATTCCTGGTGTCCATTAATTGCTTAATAGAGGTACTTCATAAATGGCCCCCTAGTAGGTTCTTGGTAAGTAAGGGCCATTGTGTTCTAGATACTCTGTGCAGTAGTGCCTGTGTTGACAAGAAATGTTTCCATAGTTTATAGATGAGGGGACTGGGGTTTGAGGACCAAGAGTCCCTGTTTCCCTCAGGCTCGTCTGATTGTAGTTAATAGTATACTTGAAATAATTTTACTATAATCATCCCTTACCCAAAAATCTGAAATTTAAGATACTCCAAAGTCCAAAACTTTGAGTGTTGACATAATGCCACAAGTGGAAAATTCCATATATGACCTTGTGTGAAAGATCAATAGATAATTTAGTAAAAAAGAATGAACAGAATCCTAAAATTTGGGAGGCAGAGGCAGGAGGATCAAAGTTCCAGTCTAGCTGGGCTATAATGAAGGGATCCTGCTCAAAAAACACTAACACAATGCTGGGTATGTGGCTCAGTGGTAGAGTACTTTGTCTAGCATGCGTAAGGCCCTGGGTTCCCTCCCCAGCAGCATAAAATAAGAAAATAAATAAATCCATTTTCTACTCCCAAAATGCAGGCACACTAAAAATACTGTGTAAAATTACCTTCAGTCTATTTGCATAGATGTGTGTGAACCATAAATGATTTTGTGTTTAGACTGGCATTCTATCTCTTAATATTTCAAACTATGAAAGACTTTGAAATCCAAATCAATTTTGGTCCCAAGTGTTTCAGATAAGGGATATTCAGCCTGTACTTGGTAATTTATCCCTGTGTTAGAAATTTATATC
>VMDO01008488.1:57416-84012 GCA_007922755.1 Pedetes capensis
ATTGTAACTGACTTTCTTTTTTTTTTTCTATATAGAGTAAAATTAAAAACCAAAAGAGAGTAATAGAAATATTAAAATAGAAATATAAATTCCTTCTAGGGTAACAATGATTTTTAACTCTTTTGATAGATATTCCCAGTGTGTCTAGGAATAGAAGTGTCTTGGTATTGTGTTTTGTTTTGTTTTAATTAAAAGTGTTAGTGGGGTACAGAGTAGTAAGGCTTTTACTGTTTCCATTGTGCACCTACTGCATCGTTTTTGGTTACATTTATGTCAACTTTAATAATTTGTAGTACGATTTGATTAATATGGGGTAAAAGTCTAATGCAATTATGGGTTATATTCCTGTTTTTTCTCATGTATTTGTGGAGTTGCATCATGTAACTTGAGATTGTCCTCTCCCCCTTTTTAGCCCTCTGTATTATTTCCCCTTCCCTTCCTCCCCTTCCACAATCTTTTCTTTCCCTGCTATACCCCTCCCACTTCTTTCTACTTTACTTGTATTTTCCTTTTTTTTTTTTTTTTTGTGGTACTGAGGGTTGAACCCAGGGACTCACACTCACATGCTTTGCAAGTGCTGTACCACTGAGATGCTCCCTCAGCCCATTTTTTTTACTTTTTTTTTTTTTTTTTTTTTTTTTTTTTTTTTTTTTTTTTTTTTTTTTTTTTTTTTTTTTTTTTTTTTTTTTTTTTTTTTTTTTGAGGCAGGGTCTTGCTAAGTTGCACAGACCTCCTCTGGTCTTGAACTTATGATCCTCCTGCCTCCACCTCCCAAGTCGCTGGGATTACAGGCATGCGCCACCATGTCCCACTGTATTTTGCCTTCTTAGATAAGCCTGATTGTTCTTTTTAAAAATATGTATGTCTACATGGGATTGGGATTTAGCTCAGTTGGTAGAGCGATGCTCTGCAGTCTCTGAGGTCCCAGGTTTGATTCTCAGCACCCCAATAATGGGAGAAGGACATGGCAATCCACTCCCAAGGTAATCCTGAAACACTCAGCCATTGAAAACCCTCTGAGGGTCACTATGAATTGGACACAACTTGACAGCACCTGACTACAACAACATCTACGTATTTATAGGTTTTTAATCCTCCTTTACATTAGCTTTCACTCCCAGATATGAATGAGAATATACTACATTTCTCTTTTCGGACCTGGGTTTGTACAATTAGGATGATATTCTCCAGTTCCATCTATTTTGATGCAAATGACATTATTTTATTCTTTCTCATTGCTGAGTAATACTCCATTGTGTATATATACCACAACTTTTTTTATCCATTTCTCTGTTGATGGATATCTTGGTTGATTCCATGTCCTTGTGATTGTGAAGAGTGCTGCATTAAATATGGAAATGCAGGCGTCCCTGTGGTATGATGACTTATCCTTTGGATGTATTCCCAGGCATGGTGTCACTGGGTTGTGTGGCAGTTCTGGTCTTAGGTTTCTAAGGTATCTCCATAATGATTTCTAAAGTGGTTGAACTACTTTACAGTCCCACTAGTAGTGTAAAAGGGTTCCTTTTTCTCCACATCCTTGCCAACATTTGTTACTTTTTTTTTTTTTTTTTTATCTTGTCCATTCTTACTGGAGTGAGATGGAATCTCTGTGTTATTTTGATTTGCATTTTCCTAATGGCTAGGGCTATTGAGCATTTTTTCATGTGTTTCTTTGCCCTTCAAACTTCTTCCTTTGATAACTATTTATTTCCTTGGCCCTCTTATTTATTGGGTTATTTATTGTCTTGGAATTTGCTTTAAGTTCTTTGTGTATTCTTGAAATCAGTCTTCTGTCCGATGTGTAGGATGCAAAGATTCTCTCTCATTCAGTGGGTCCTCCCTTAACTCTGCTGATTGTTCCCTTTGGTATATAGAAGCTTTTTAATTTCAAGTAATTCCATTTGTTAATTCTTGGTGCCATTTCCTGGACAATTGTAGTTTTGTTAAGGACCTACTTCCCTATGCCTATGTGTTGGAGCATGTTTGCTCTCTTCTCTACTAGTAGTTTTAATGTTTCCAGTTTTATGTTGAGGTCTCTTACCATTTCAAATTGACTATCATTTAAATTGAGATATACGGGTCTGTTCTCAGTTTTCTGCAAGTGGATATCCCATTTTCCCAGCACCATTTGTTGCAGAGGCTATCTTTTCTCCATTGAATGTCCCTAGCCCCTTTGTCAAAAATCAGGTGGCTATGGTTTCGTGGATGTTATCTCTGGGTCTTCAATTCTGTTCCATTGCTCTTCAAGTCTATTTTTGTGTCAATACCAATCTGTTTTTGCCACAATAGCTCTGTATTATAGTCTGAGGTCAGGTATAGTGATCCCACCTGTGCTGTTTTGCAGGTAAAGATTATTTTGTCTGGCGCACGCCTGTAATCCCAGCGGCTCGGGAGGCGGAGGTAGGAGGATCGCAAGTTCGAGACCAGAGGCAGTCTGCGTAATTTAGCGAGACCCTGTCTCAAAAAGTAAAAAAATGGGCTGAGGTGCAGCTCAGTGGTCCAGCACTTGCAGAGCATGCAGGTGCGAGGCCCTGGGTTCAACCCCCAGTACCGCAAAAAAAAAAAAAAAAAAAAAAGATTATTTTGTCCATACATTGTCTTTTATGCTTCCATATGAATTTTGAGATTTTTTTTTCTATTTCTGCAAAGTGTCATTGGAATTTTAATAGGGATTGTGTTAAATCTGTAAGTTGCTTTTGGTAATATAGCATCTTTACAATATTGATTCAGTCCATGAGCAATCTTCTAGTATCCTTTGCAATTTCCTTGTTTAGTGTTTTGAAGTTTTCCTGGTAGAGATCTTAGAGGTCTTTGGTTAGACTGATAGTAAATATTTAATTTACATTCTTAATTTAGCATCAAATCACCTGATAAACCTCTATGAAGCATTTTCTAACCGCTTTAGATTATTTTTACTTAGTGTAATTTTTGGCATATAAAATATGTCTAGTTGTGCTTAGTATGAGTCTCTACTGCCAGTTGAATTAACTTATTCCGCTCTCTGCTTCTCTTCTTCTAGGTCTGTTATTTGAACTTGAAAATATACAACTCTGAAAAATCCTAAAATGTTGGTGCATGTGTTTTGTAGGAAATGAGTAGGCTTGTTGGCTATGTATCATTTCTTTGTCCTCCCTCTCCTGCAAGTTTGGGCTATTATGAGGACATTTATGCGTCAAAATTAAGCTTAATTAAGCTTAGTTTCCCTCTCTGAATCTTTTTTTGACTAAAATTTTAGACATCTTTGATTATAGGTTAATTGCTGAGCAGTTTTTCATTCCGTACTCATAAGAAACTAGACTGGCATTTTAAGCAGACAAAACTGGATATAGGTACAGTAAATATTGAATTCCAGCAATTGGCAGACCTATGCCCTTGTTCTGACTCTAAATTTACTTGATTTCTAGATGATTTGTGAGGTGCCCATCAACCAAAAAAAAAAAAAAAAAAGAAAGTATGTCTCCTATGTTGCTGAGGTTAACTGCTTTCTCGATCTGTTGCCACCTAAATGCTCTTTGCTAGAGTGGGCAGCAGGTATTGGAAGAAGGAAGTTTAGGGACATGTGGATTATACCTACCAGAGAAATGACTAGGGTTCCAAAAGCATATTTAGTTGGGGAGAAGAAAGATAAGCACGCCTATGAAATATAGTATTGCTAATAACTTTTGACTAATTTTTTTTTTCTGTACTTAGGAATTGAACCCAGGGTCTCATGCATACTTTGTAAGTGCTCTCCCACTGTACTAGCCCCTCCCCCTACCCATTTTATTATTTTTTATCTTGAGACAGGGTCTCACTAAATTACGCAGGCTGCCTCTGCCTTCAAATTTGTGATCCTCTGGCCTCCACTTTTCGAGTCACTGGGATTTGTAGGCATGCACTGCTGTACTCAGCAGCATTGACTGATTTTTAATGGAAGCATAACATAGATTCAGTGTAGTGCACACATCTTAACTATATGGCTTTTTGAAGTGTATATATGTAAATATTTATAACTGTCATCCAAATACAAATACAGACTATACAGCTTTGCTAACATTTTTCAATAGGAAATAATTTTTCTCATTTATGGCTTTAACCAGAAGTTAAGTATTGTCTCCATAAGAATGGGTATATGTATGTTTCTGTATTTTTATTTTTTGTCCTTGTTCTGAAATTTTGAATGTTTCACAAGAAAGATATTATTTAACTTTGTGACTAATGATTGATAGCCACCATCATTTGGTATAATTATGTATTTCTGAGAGAGAATACTTCACTATAATAAATAGTTAAGGAGTCAAATAAGGGGAGTAGGTGCATTTTTAAAGAAAAGACTTCATGTACATGATGTGAGATAGTCATTTGGAATCCTTCAAAAGCTATTGCATAAAAATAACCAAAGAAGTCTTGTGTAGAGTGCAGAAAGGAATATCGATTTTTTAAAAACAGGTATATCAAGGTACAATTAGTGAGCAGTAAACTACATACATTTAAATTGTGCAGTTTTGACTTTGGGCCCATTTGTATACCTGTGAAACTTGCCACAGTGAGGATAATGAACATACTCATCCTTTCAAAGTTGCCTGTGACTCTTTCTAATCTTCTCCCCCTTCTCCTGCCCCAGACAATAGCTCTTCTGTTTTTTGTCATAGATTATTTTGCATATTCTAAAATTTTATGTAAATAGAATCATATAATATGTATCATGTTGTCTGCCTTCTTTCTATAGATGAATTTTGAGATTCATCTGTAATGTTGCACATTTCAATAGTTTGTTCCTCTTGCTGCTGCATAGTTTTCCATTGGTTGGTTGTACCACAGTTTATCCATTTACTTATGGGTGGGAATGCGGGTTGGTTTGTCTAAATATTCATGTACAAGCCCTATGCATATTTCATTTTCTCTTGGGAAAATACCTAGAAATGGAATGGTTGATAGGTAGATAATGTTTAACTCTTTCAGAAACTACCAGTGTTTTCCAAAGTGATTGCACTGTTTTACATTCTCATTAGTGGCATAGTAGAATTCCAGTTCCTGGACATCCTTGTCAACACTTGGTATGGTTGTTGTTGTTGTTGTTAGGTGCCTTCAAGTCGAGTCTGACTCAAAGCAACCCTCAGGGTTTCAATGGCTGACTGTTTCAGGATTGCCTTGGGAGTGTGTTGCCACATCCTTCTCCCATTTTGCAGTGCTGGGAATTGAACTCTGGACCTCAGAGACTGCAGAGCAGCACTCTACCAACTGAGTGGGGAGTTTTAATTTTACTTGTTTTATTGGGTATTAAGTGGTGCCTCTTTGTGTCATTATTTCCCTAGTGGTGCCTCTTTGTGTCATTATTTCCCTAGTGAGTAAGGATCTTGTTTGTTTGTTTGTTTGTTTTGACACTGTCTCACTATGTGTTCCAGGCTGGCTTTAGACTTGCTATGTACCCCAGGCTGGCCTAGAACTCCAGTCCTCCTGCCTCAGCTTCCCAATGCTAGAATTACAGCATGTGCCATAATACCTTGCATGGCAAAGGATCTCAAGCATCTTTTCGTGTACTTATTTTCAAGTGCCTTATTTCATGTGCTGTTTGTATTGTCTTTGCTTAAATGTTTAAATTTTTTCTGCATTTTTAAGTCTGAGTTATAAGATTTAGTTGTAAGCTTTATTTATGTATCCTGGATATAAGTCAGTACTTGATCAAATAAATGTTTTATAAATACTGTTTCTAGTCTGTGGCTTGTATTTTCACTTTAGACTTTTGAAGAGTAAAAATTTTATTTTTAATTTTAATCAAATTTGATTTTTTGTTTTATTTTATGGTTCATTGAGGTGTGGGTATATTTGTGTCTTAAATTTTTGCCAAACTTGAGGTCCCTAAAATTTTTCTCCTATGTTCACTTTTAGTTTTATTTTAGCTCTCACATTGTTTTGTTATTCATTTTAAGATGAATTTTGTAAATGTTGAGTTATCCAGGTTTCTTTTTTTCTTATGTTGCTATCTATTTTTATCAGCATGGTTGATTGTAAAAAAATTTTCTCCTATTGAATTGGCTTAGCACCTTTGTCAAAGTCAGTGGATCCTGTATGTGGAGTGTTTGTTTCTGGAGTCTCATTCTGTTCTGTATATCTGTTGTCTTTATGTCAGTATTACATTTGTCATGATTATTATGACTTTAAGTCATAAAGTCAACCAGAGTTAAATACAACCATTTTCAAAATTGTCTTCACTATTTTGGAGTTCTTTGCTTCACGATGTACATTTTAGAGTCATCTTGTAAATTTCTACAAAAACACCTGCTTTTTATTTCTCCTCAGACAGTGTCCTCACTCTGTATCCTAGGTTGGCCTTGAACTCACAATCATCCTGCCTCAGCCTCCCAGGTGCTAGGATTATAGGTATATGCCACCATACCTGTCCCTGCTGAAATTTTGATTGGAATCACATTGAATCCTAGATTACTTGGGGGAAAATTGGTGTGTGACCTGTATTGAGTCTTTATATTCAAGAACATGGTATATCTTTCCATTTACTTGGGTTTTCTTTAACTTCTCCAAGCCATGTTTTGTTGAATATATCTTTTAGTATTTCTTATGTTTAGATGCTGTTGTGAATGGTGTTGATTTTTAATTTTAGTTTTCAGCCATTCTTTACTATTAAGACAGATGATTTTTATATTTTGCCCTTGTATCATGTCACTTTGCTAATCTTGTTTATTAATCTAATTTTTTATAGATTTCTTAGGATTTTCTACATTGAAAATGATATTGTCTGTGGGTTTACTTTGCTTTTATTTTTCTAGTTGCTTAAAATGGTATATTAGGTTATTAACTTGATAACATTGTTTTAATATAGGCATGTATGACTATAAATTTTTTCTCGCTTGCTTTCACTGTATCCTATATTATGATATGTTGTGGGTTTTAAAAATTTATTTTAGAATATTTTAAAATTTCCCTTATTTCTTATTTAACACACTAGTTATTTTAAGGATTGTGTGTTTTAATACCTATGTATTTTCTGAGTTTCCCAAATTTGCCTTTGTTCTTTCTAATTTCATCCTATTATTATTGAAGAGCATACTTTATAAGACTTTGTAGTTGTTAGGTGCCGTTGAGTTGGGTCCAACTCATAACAACCCTGTGTACAGCAGAATGAAACACTCCACAACACTGTACTGTGCCTCGCACTATTGTCAGCGCTTCTCTGCTATTCATAGGATTTTCAATGGTGGATTGTTTTGGTAGTGAATTGCCAGGTCCTTCTCTCTAGCCTGTAGTATCTGGTATTCCTAGGAAGTCTCCCATCCAAGGACTAACCAGGCCAGCCCTGCTCAGCTTCTGAGATCAGGCAGGATCAGGTGCCAGGGTGCTATGGCTGCAGACTATAAGACTTTAGTTTTATTAAATTTTTTGGAATTGTTTTATGGCCTAATATATGGTCTATTCTGGAGAATGTTCCATGTGCCCTTGAGAATGTGTATTCTGTTGTTAAGTAGAATGTTCCATGAATGTCTGTTAGGTCTTGTTGGTCTCTAGTGTTCAAGTATCCTTATTTCCTTATTGATCTTCTGCCTAGTTCTGTCCACTTTTGAAAATGGAATATTTGCCACATATTTTTGGTGAATTTCATATTTCTCATTGCATTTCTGTCTTGCTTGCTTCATCTGTTTTGAAACCCTTGTTAGGTGTGGATACATTTATAATTGTTATGTCTTCTTGTTGGATTGATCCCTTTATCATTATAAAATCTTGTTTTATCTAGTAACAATTTTTGTCTTAAAGTCTGTTTTCTTAATTTATCTTTTTAGTGTTTGCCATGAGGATTATGGTTAACACTTGTAACAGTCTAGTTTGTATTAACATGACCTATTATTCAAATTTTCTTCCTGCCCCTTTATTTTTCCTCTTTTGGGACTACATTGTGTAAGAGTACCAGTGCAACCTTGATGATGTCCCATAATCCCTGAGACCTTGTTCATTTTTCTTCATATTTCTTTCTGTTCTTTAGAGTAGGTAATCTCAACCTATTTTCAAGTTCACCAGTTCTTTTATCCATCTGCTAAAATATGCTATTGAATCCTTCTGATGAACTTTTTTGTACTTTCAATTATTGTACTTTTTATGTCCATAATTTCTGTATTTCTTTTTTCCACTTCTTTCTCTGTAGTGACATTTTCTATTTGATGAGACATCATTCTCATAATTCCCTTTGATTCATGCATATGATCTCCTTTACTTCTTTGAACATATTTGAAGAGTCTATTTAAAGTCTTTACTAAGTGCTGTCCTTGGGGGCAGGTGGTGGTGGTTGTTTTTTGCAGTATTGGGGCTTTAGCCCAGAGTTTTCACACATGCTTTATAAGCGTTGTACCACTGAGCCGTAATCCCAGTCCATTTTTTTCTTTTTTTTTTAATTTTTTATTTGTGAGATAGAATCTCTCTAAATTGCACAGGCTGCCCCTGGCCTTGAACTTGCAATCCTCCTGCCTTGGCCTCTCGAGTTGCTGGGATTACAGGTGTGTGCCACTGCACCCAGTTTAGTTTTTATTGACTGCATTTTTCCCCCTGTGTTTAGACCATAATTTTTTGTTTCTTTATATTTTTATACTATTTCATTGACAATTGAGAATTTTCATTTCAGTTATCATACTTTTTTGTATTTGGTTCTTCTAAAAATTTTTATTAATATTGTCCATTTGGTGAGACATCATTGTCTTACTTTTAGTTCTTTAGACATAGTTTCCTTTAGTTTTTTAAATATATTTAATATAGCTGATTAAAATTATTTAGTAATTTCAACATTTGGGCTTTCTTAGAGGCAATTTTTTCTTTTCTGTTCTCCTCCCTTCTCCTCTCTTCTCTCCTCACCTCCCCTCATCCCTCTCTGTCCCCTCCCATCTCTTCCCTTCCCTCTAGTCCTCTCCCCTTTCCTCCCTTCCCCACCCTACCCTTTTTCCTCTCTTCTCCTCTTTTTTTTTTTTTTTTTTTTTTTTTTTTTTTTTTTTTTTTTTTTTTTTTTTTTTTTTTTTTTTTTTTTGTGACGGGGTCTTGCTATGTAGCCCAGGCTGGCTTTGAACTCTCAATTCTCCTGCTTTAGCTAGGATTAAGGCATGTACCACCATGCCCAGCTGGCAGGTTTTTTGTTTTTTGGTTTTTGGGGTTTTTTTTGGAATACTTCTTTCTCTTTGTACTTTCTTTCATTTCTTTGCATGGCTCTCAAGTTTTTGTTGAAAACTGGGCAATTAATATACAATGTGGCAACTCTTGAAATTAGATTTTCTCCCTGATGCTGTTTAGTGACTTTTCTGTACTCATTCTTTGAAGTCTGTATTATTTGTAGTGAATTCCACTACAGTCCCTGCTTGGTAAGCTTCATCATCATTTAATAATTGAACAGATTTCCTGGAACCAGTAATTCCAAATTCTAGCCTTTGCTGGCAACAGAGGAGGAGAATGTGCGTGTGCGTGTGTGTGTGTGTGTGTGTGTGT
This sequence comes from Pedetes capensis, assembly GCA_007922755.1. Lineage (NCBI taxonomy): Eukaryota > Metazoa > Chordata > Mammalia > Rodentia > Pedetidae > Pedetes > Pedetes capensis. The sequence goes on from VMDO01008488.1 coordinate 66,873, forward strand.
GTGTGTGTGTGTGTGTGTGTGTGTGTTGGGATACACCTTCAACACTCAGCTAGGCAGTTAATAATTGTCCATTAGCCTTCCCCCGCTGTTACACATGGCCTCTGTGTCAGCCAGCTGTAAGAGCTTCAAGCTTTCTTAGGTATTTCCTGAGCATACCAATAGCCCTACACATGCACATGACCTTTCCAGATTGCCAGGAAGATGTGAGAGGATTTTAAAGTCCCTATTGATACTTCAGACTGGGGTTTAGCTCAGTTGGTAGAGTGCCTCACCTCACTCTCTGAGGACCTGGGTTCCATCCCCAGCACAACAAAAAAAGGGGAGAAGGATGTGGCAATCCATTCCTGAAGCAATCCCCAAACAATCAGCCATTGAAAACCCTATGGAGGTTGCTATGAGGGGGACACGACTTGACGGCACCTAACAACAACAACGTGGATATTTCATCCCAATATTTCTTTTAAACTTTTGAGTTGGCTTATTGTTTGACTCAGCTCTTATTCACCATGTCATGCTACAGCCAAATTTAAAAAAAATTTTTTTCTAAATGTTATTGATACATGTTTCCAAGTCAAAGCTTTTCACAATAGTAAAACTCCCAGCCAGGTCAAAGACAACTTTCCCTCTAGGGTCTCACAAAGAATTGCCATACAGGTCAGATAAGGACAGTTTTCTGGAAATGAAGTCTACAACTGTACCACCCTGGCATCCAGTCTTGTCAGATCTTGGAAACTAAGCAGAATTGGGCCTGGTTAGTCCTTGGATGAAGACTACCTAGAAGTACCTGGTGCTATAGGTTTGGGAGAAGGATCCAGCAGCCCACTCCCCAAAAAATCAGCCATTGAAAACCCTATGAATAGCAAAGAAGCACTGACAATAGTGGTGCCAGGTATGGCACAGTGTCGGGTAGTATTTCATCTGTTGTGCATAGGGTTGCTATGAGTCAGGCCCCACTCCAGAGCACCTAACAACAACAGCTGAAAAGGAAGCTTTGAAGGCATGCTAATTAACCCTGCTATGTCTCCTCTGGTAACTGTTAGCCAGCCTGATTTCCATATGATGGTGACCATTGGTTGTAGAGCTGCTGCAAAACTAGAGAGAAGAGAATGGGACTGGAGCAAGGCAAATGCCACAAATCTCAGTTTTTGTTGAGACTGAATTAAAAAATGAACTAACACACTATGGATTGCTGCAAGCCTTTCATTAATTTCCAGAGTTCTTAGAAACTTTATTCTGACACTTAGGCAATTTTCTTGTTCTTTTTTCATGGAAAAGAATTTTCTTTCTTTCCCTCCCGCCCTTCCTTTTTTTCTCCTTTTTTTTTTTTTTTTTTTTTAAACAGAGTCTCACTGTGTACCCCAGGCTGTCCTGGAACTTGATGTGTAGACCAGAATGGCCTTGAACTCATGTCAATCCTCCTGCCTCAGCCTCCCGAGTGCTTACATTACAGGTGTGTGCCACCACAGCTGGCATCATGTAAGAGAATTTTCAAAGGTCCTTGATGTTGCCATTTTTATCAACAGTATTCTCTGCTGATTTTTCCTTTTCCTATACTATTTTGTTTTTTCAAGCCATTACAGTGGTACCTTAGCACTTTGACCTGCTTCTCGTTTGAACATTTTGTCCTTGACCAATACTGAGAGAATTCTGGTTCAGTGCTCAACCACTTGATTAGCACTTGACTGCAATGCTAAAACCTGCATGAGATGATGCCATGCTCACCTGTGATGGTTCTGTGTGAAATAAAGGAGAAAGTGTCATTTTGTACATCAATTCCAAGCAGTAAAGATATGTCCTAGTGTCCTGGTGCTGTGTTCATAATTTTCTGGTTTTTTTTTAACATATGTATACGATATGATCATCATGTTACCCAAAATACTGTCTAGTGCTCAACACGAAGGAAAGAGGAAAACAGTAAGGACAACAATTGAATTTTAAAAAGAACTTCTAGTTAAGTATGTGAGTAGCATAAGTGTGTCTGAATTATCCATTCAGTGTGATACTGAAACCAGTACATTACATTATTTCTTATGGAAAAAAAAAAGTGCTAGACACTAAAACTGATCAGCACTTAACCAGCCATCCAGAGCAGATTGTGGTCCAGTGTGAGGTACTACTGTATTTCCTATTCTTGCTACAAGAATCAGTCTTTAATGATCAAATGAACTTGATAATGGCATGTAGATCTTGAAATTATATTTCATAACTTAAATACTAACATATTTGGAGCCATTCTTTTTTTGGTGATGCTAGGAATTGAATCCAAAGGCCTTGGGCATGGTAGGCAATTCTCTACCACTGAGCTGCCATCCCCAGGTAGAGCTACTTTTACAAAAAGATTTTTTTTTATATTCTTCCCTCCTCCCCATGTGTTTGTATTGTTGTATCATCTAGTTTGAGATTATCCTCTCCCTCTTTATCCTTCCATATTATTTCCCTTCCCCTTCCCCAATCTCTGCTGCCCTCTGCTAGTCATCTCTGCCCTTCTTTCTACTCTGCTTTCATTTTCTCCTTTTAGCCAAGCCCACCTCCACACACAAGTGACTGTTTTTTGTCTTCCTTTAATTAGAGTTAGCTCTCACATATGAGTGAGAACACATGGTATTTCTCTTTTTTGGGCCTGGGTTCATTCGCTTAAGGTGATATTCTCTAGTTCTATCTATTTTGCTGCAAATGACATTATTTCATTCTTTCTCATTGCTGAGTAATATTCTATTGTGTATATATATTACAATTTTTTTTATCCATTCCTCTGTTGATGAACATCTAGGTCTGTTCTATATCTTGTGATTGTGAAAAGTGCTGCATTAAATATTGAAATGCAGGTGTCTTTGTGGTATGATAATTTATCTCCCATTAGGTATATTCCTAGGAGTGGTATCACTGAGTCATAAGGCAGTTCTATTCTTAGTTTTCTAAGGTATCTCCATATTGCTTTCCAAAGTGGTTGAACTAAATTACACTTGTAACAGCAGTGTAAAAGGGTTCCTTTTTCTCTGCATCCTCACCAGCATTTGTTATTGTTTTTTGATTTTGTCCATTCTTACTGGAATAAGATGAACTATCAGTGTTGTTTTGATTTGCATTTCCCTAATGACTTGGGATGTTGAGCATTTTTTCATGTGTGTCTTGGCCTTTTGAACTTCTTCCTTTGATAACTGTCTGTTCATTTCCTTTGCCTACTTATTTATTGGGTTATTTGTGTATTGGAATTTGCTTTCTTCTTTGTATATTCTAGAAATTAGTACTCTGTCATATGTGTAGGATGCAAAGATTTTCTCCCATTCAGTGGGCTTTGCCTTAACTCTAGTGATTGTTTCCTTTGCCATACAGAAGTTTTTTAATTTCATGTAATTCCACTTGTCAATTCTTGGTGCTGTTTCCTCAACAAATGGAATCTTGTTAAGGAACTACTTCCCTATGCCTATATGTTGGAGCGTGTTTCCTATCTTCTCTTCTAGTAGACCAAAAGATTTTTAAGGTAAACTATTGAGCTAGTATAATTGCCCAGACTAATCATTAGCTATGGGAGAAGGATGTGACAATTCATTCCCAAAGCAATCCCAAAACAATTGGCCTTTGAAAGCCCTATGAGGGTTGCTATGAGTCAGACCCCACTTAACAGCACCTAACAACACTACCACCAGTCATTAGCTATTTGGGTGGGGATTAGTGTTTTCCTTTTGTGTTTGTTTTTGTTTTTCTTCCCCTTCTGAGAATCAAACCCAGGGCTTTGCACATGTTAGGCAAGCACTGTACCACTGAGCTTCATCTCTAGCCAAAGATACTGGTACTTTTATGTTGTTGTTTTTGTTAGGTGCCATCGACTTGATTCCGGCTCACGGTGACCCTATTACAACAGAACACTCCCCGATTCTGTGCCAGGCACACATTATTATTAATGTTTAAGCCCATTGTTGCAGACACTGTGTCAGTCCATCTGGTGGAGGGTTTTCCTTTTTTGTTGTTGTTGACCTGCCACTGTCCCAAACATGATGTCCTTCTCTAGGGATTGGTCCCTCCTGACTACATGTCCAAAATACAGAAGACACAGTCTAGCCATCCTTGCTTCCAAGGAGCACTCTGGGGTTGCATTTCTTCTAGGACAGATCTGTTGGTTCTTTTGGCAGTCCATGGTATATTCAATAGATGTCTCCAGCACCATAATTCAAAAGCATCAGTTCTTTTATTGTCTCCCTTGTTCAATGTCCAGCTTTCACAACCATATGATGTGATTGAAAATAGCATGGCATGAGTCAGGTGTACCTTTGTCTTTGATGTGACATCTTTACTCTTCAGTACTTTAGAGAGGTCTTTTGCCACAGCTTTTCCCAGAGCTATGCATCTTTTGAGTTCTTAACTGCTGCTCCCACAGGTGTTAATTGTAGAACCAAGTAAAGCAAAATCTTGGACAACTTCCCCCATTTATCATGAAATTGTGTACTGACCCAGTTGTAAGGATATTTGTTTTGTTGATGTAGAGTTGCAATCCATACTGAAGACTATGTTTTTTGCTCTTCATCAGTAAATGTTTCAAATCCTCTTCACTTTCAGCAAGGAGAGTTGTGTCATCTGCGTAACACAGGTTGTTAATGAGTCTTCCTCCAAGCCTGATGTCGTGTTCTTCTTCATAAAGTCCAGCTTCTCAGATTATGTTCACACCATAGAAATTGAAGAGATACGGTGTAAGGATACAGCCCTGACACATACCTTTCCTGACTTTAAACCAAGCAGTATTTCCCAGTTCTGTTTGAATGACTGACTCCTGGACAAGTATAGATTCCTCATGAGTATAGTTAGGTGCTCTGGTATTCCAATTCTTCGCAGTATTATCCATAATTTGTTATGATTCATACAGTCAAATGCCTTTGCATAGTTGATAAAAGATAGACATCTTTCCGATGTTCTCTGCTTTTGGCTAATGTCCATCTGACAACAGCAATGATGTCCCTGGTTCCATGCCCTCTTCTGGATCTGGTTTGATTTTCTGGCAGTTTCCTGTCTTTATAGTGCTGCAGTCACTTTTGAATGATTTTTAGTAAAAGTTTGCTTCATTGTGATAGTAGTGATATTTGTTTGATAGTTTCCACATCAGTTGGATCCCCTTTCTTGGGAATAGGCACAAATATGGATCACTTCCAGTCAGTTGGCCAGGTAGCTGTTTTCCATGTCTCTTGGCATAAACCAGTTAGCACCTCTAGTGCTGCATTTGCTTATTGAAACATCTCTATTGGTATTCCATCAATTCCTGGAGACTTGTGTTTCACCAATTCAGTATGATTGGTTCCTGATCATATGCAACCTCTTGAAATGGTTAGTCATCCACCATTTTTTTTTTTTTTTTGTATATTGACTCTGTGCATGCCTTCTTTTTTATGTTTCCTGCATTGTTTAATATTTTCCCTGTAGAATCGTTCAGTATTGCCACTCGCGGGTTGAATTTTTTTCTTCAATTCCTTAAACTTGAGAAAAAAAGTGTGTTCTTCCCTTTTGGTTTTCTGTCTCCTGCTCTTTGCACATGTCATTAAAATATTTGATTTCGTGTTCTTGACCTGCCTTTTGAAATCTTCTGTTTAGTTCCTTAACTTCACCATGTCTCCCTTTTACTTTAGCTGCACCACATTCAAGGGCAAGTTCCAGCATCTCTTTTGACATGTAATTTGGTGGTTTTTTCCTGTCTTTTTAATAACCTTTTGTTTTCCTCATGAATGATATCTTTGATGTCATGCCACAACTCATCTGGTCTTCTGTCATTTGTGTCTTAATGCATTAAACCTGTTCTTGAGGTGGTCTCTGAAAGGATATACTCAAGGTCATACCTTGGCTCTTGTACATTTGTTCTAATTTTCTTCAGTTTCAATTTGAACTTGCATATGTGCAGTTGATAGTCTGATCCATATTCAGCACCTGCTCTTATTCTGACATTTGATACAAGATTTTTATTGTCTCTTTCCACAAATGTAGTCGATTTGGTTCCTGTATGTTCCATATGGTGAAGTCCATGTATATACTCACCGTTTATGTTGGTGGAAAAATGTTTGCTGTGAGAAAGTCATTGGTCTGACAGAATTCTATCATGCGATCTCCAGCATGGTTTCTGTCACCAAGGCCCTATTTTCTGACTACTGAACCTTTTTCTTTGTTTGCAACTTTTGCATTCCAGTCACCAGTAATTATCAGGACATCCTGATTGTCTCTTTGATTTATTTCAGATTGCAGAAGCTGATAGAAATCTTCCCTGTCTTCATTTGTGGTCTTAGTGGAAGGTGTGTAAACCTGAATAATAGTCATATTAACTGGCCTTCCTTGTAGGTGTATAGATGTATTCTGTTACTGACAGCCTTATACTTCAGAACAAATCTTGACATGTCTTTTTTGGATGATGAATGCAACTCCATTTCTCTTTAATTCATTCCCAGCAAAGTAGACCTTATGATCATCTAACTCAAAATGGCCCATGCCTGTCCATTTTAGCTCACTGATGCCTAGAATGTCAATGTTTATGCCCTCCATTTCTCTTTTCCAATTTCTGATTTTCCTATTTTCATACTACATACATTCCATGTTCCAATTATTAATGGATGTTTACTGTTGTTTCTTCACAGTTTTCTTTTTGGTTTTGAGTTCTTTACATAGTCTGGATCTTAGTCCTTTGTTGAACATTTGGTTTGTAGATATTTTATACCTTTTTATAGTTTGTTTTGTCATCCTATTAATGAGGGTCATTTGGAGGGCCACAGTTTTTAATTTTGAGGTACAATAATTTATCCGTTTTTTTCTTGATTATGCTTTTGGTGTTAATTTTAGGAACTTTGCTTGTTCTTGGATCCTGGAAGATTTTCTTTCTCCTGTATTCTTTTTTTAGACTATTTTAATTTTTTATTTAATGCTCAGGTTAATGATCCATTTTAAGATAATTATGTGTAAGGTGTGAGCATTAGGCCAAGGTTTGTTGTTTTTTGCCTATGGTGTGCAATTGCTTCTGTGCCATTTGTTTTAAGGGCTATTCTTCCTTCATTGAATTTGTTTGGCAGTTTTGTCAGAATCAATGGAACATATTTATTTGAATCTGTTACTAGGTTCCCTTTTCTGACCAAGTGACTTGTATCTGTGTGACAGTCACTGTCTTGATTACTGTAGCTATACAGTTACACATAATATCCAGGGGAGTAATTCCTTCCAATTTATTCTTTCTTTTGAAGATCATTTTAGCAATTTTATGGTTTGCTGATTTCCATGTTTCTGTTTGTTTTGTTTTATTTTATGGTACTTAGGGGTTAAACCCAGGGTCTTGTGCATGCTAGGCAAGTATTTACTACTGAGCCTTACCCCACGTCCCTTTTAAATTTAATTTTATTATTTTGAGACAGGGTCTTACTAAGTTGTGCAGTCTGCATATGTCTTCAAACTCATAATCCTCCTGCTTCAGCCTCCCAAATCATTGGGATTACAGGTGTGTACCACAGTGTCTGGCTCTTCCATCTAAAATTTTGAGTAAGCTTGTCGGTGCATACAAAAACCCTATCCTGGGATTTTCATTGGATTTGTATTGGACCCATGGGTCAATTTGGAAAAAAATGGCATCTTTACATTTTGAGTTTTAAAATCCGTAAGTATATCTTCCCATTTATCTAGATTGTCTTTGATTTATCAGTATTTTATATATGTCGGTATATATATTGCTTACATGCTATCTCAGATTTAGGTCTAATATTTTATTTGCAGTAATAGCCCACACATTTATTATTGTATGCGCAGTTTTTGTTGTTTCTGTTTCTGTTTTGTTTTGGTGGTGCTAGGGATTGAACCCAGGGTCTTGCACATACTAGGCAAGTGCTATTTACCATTGAGTTATATCTCCACATATTCATTGTTAATGTGTAGAAATTTGATTCAATCTTGGGTTTTGATCTTGTATTTTGCAACTTTGCCAGCTTTACTTATTCTAAGAGTACCATAATTATTTCTTTTCTCTCCTTCTCTCCCTCTATTTCTTCTCCTTGGAATATTTACATAGGCAATTATGGAGTCGTCATTTTTTTAAATTTTGAGACAGGGTCTCCCTAAGTTATTTATACAGGCTGCCTCTGGATTAGAACTTGGGATCCTCTTGCTTCTGACTTCCAAGTCGCTGGACTACAAGTGTGCACAACCACACTTGGCTAAAGAATCTTATAATGTTTACCCCCATATTCACTGCTTAAATTCTACTAATAATATTTTACTATATTTACTGTTTTCACATAATTTGCCATCTCTTCATCTTTCTATCCATTTATTAATCTATCTTCTTTTTGTACATTTCAAAGTAAATCGAACACTTGGCACCTATTTTGGTCCATTTTCTGTTAACATAATGAAATATTTGAGGCTGCATATTTTTTGAAGAAAGAAGTTAAAAAAATTAGAATTTGATTTATATGAATCCCTTTGTACTTTAAATGTAGCAAGAATATAAATTACATATATATTGCATCTTTCAGACAATTGAAAACTAGTGAGGGAAGAAACAAAGATTTGGTCACAAAGTATCTTTACAACCTAAAAGGGTTCATAGGGGCCTAGTTGATAATGAGTAAACATTTTCATTTAGTCCTGAGCCCTTTTTGAAACAAAATCTTGAGCAAGTATAACTTTAAAAGGTATTAATGTCTTGGCAATGTTGAATTCTGCCATAACGCCATTATTTCAACCAGTCTTTTGAACTTTGTGTCAGGTTCAGATTTAGTTAACAAGCAACCCAGAAGTTACTACTGGTTGTGATAAGAGATCAAATAGGACATATGACAGAGAATAATGGAGCATTCAGGGAGGGCCTCTCTGAGTGGTATAAAGGCTGAGTCTTGGCAGGACAAGATATCATCCATGTGAAGAACATTTCAGACAAGGTGAATCCTTGACACAGGATCTGGTGGCCCTCCTGAGGCCTGTCTGTTTGGCCCCATTTTACTGTTTTGTTTGTTTGTTTGTTTTGGTTGTTGTTATTTTTGTACAGGATTTGTAGAGTATTTACCTAAGTTAGCATCTTCCTCTTAAAGGAAAGGATATGAAGGTCAGAAGGTAAAGACTTAAAGTGATAACCTAGATTCCTAATGCCTGGCATTCCCCTACTCACTACCACCATCAATATGGTTTATATTTCTGTTAGTAATTTACAACATTTACTGTTTGCATGAATTATTTTTAAAATGTATTAAGAGAAACAGATTGCATCTAGTTGCCAGTTGCAATATTCAGAAACAAATCTCTACCTTAAAAACAAAAAACCCAAAAAGGTTTGCCTTTAAAGTATAGATGTCATTCTTTATTGTTTTTAATTTAATTTTATTTTTTGTGGTACTGGATTGAACCCAGAGACGCACACATGCTTTGGAAGTACTCTACCACAGGGCTGCACCCCCCAGTCCATTTTTTACTTTTTATTTTGAACCAGGGTCTCGCTAAGTTATGCAGGCTACCTTTGGCGTCAAATTTGTGAGCCTACTGGCTCTGCCTCTCCAGTTGATTGGGATTACAGGTATGTGCTACTGCACCTGCACTCTCTACTAAATGAAATAGAAAAGTAAACAAACTCAGTTTCTTAACTTTTTTTTAAAGTGAGTCATTACAGATAAAGCCCTGACAGAATCCTAAATCTGTCTGGATTAAATTGGGACTTGAACAGCTGAAGAATTGCTTGCTGGAACAGGGTATTATTTTCTGGTACAATATATCCCATGTTGTTGTTAGGTGCCCTCAAGTAGGATCTGACTCATTGTGAACCTATGTACAACAGAACAAAACACTCCCCAATACTGTGTTATGCCTAGCATTATTGTCAGTGCTTCTCTGCTGTTGATAGGATTTTCAATGGCTGTTTGTTTTAGGAGTGGGCAGACAGGTCTTTCTCCCATTTTTCTGTGCTGGGGATCAAATGTAGGGCCTCAGTGCAGAGCAAGCGCTCTACCAACTGAGCTAAACCCCAGTCTAATATGTCCCTAATACTAATTTTATTGAAAATATCAGACCTGGTGGAACCCAATAGGGCAGTCCAAAGAAATAAATGTGAGAGAAAAGACTGAAGGGAAAGGGAAAAACTGAAGGGAAAAAAAAAAGGAGGAGGGGGAGGAGAAGTAGGAAAAAGAGTGAGTTGTAAACTGACACATTGAGAACTCTACATTCAGACATGATACATGAGGAACTTAAAGTAGAGTTTAGTGAGCCCACCTTCACAAGAGTAAATACAGTAGAATCATACAAGCCAGAAATATAAATCCCATTGGTTATATATCCTCCTTCCTCACTTTTCAGAAATACGTGCCTAATTTTAAAAATTACATTGCTCAAAGCTGCTGTTATGAAGATTAATGTCAAATTTACTTTGAAAGTACTTAGTAATGGGTTTAGAAGCATAGATTATATATTCTGAAGGCTAGGGCAGGAGGATTGCACATTTAAGGCCAGTCTGGACAACAGTGAGACTCTGTCTCAAAATAAAAAACACAAAATAAACTGAAGCAGCATAAATTCTAAGGTCTCTGCTTAAATTCATAGTTCATCTCTAGATACTTTCTTGCTGAACAAAACCTCATTGTGCTGTTTGGTTGGTTGGCTGATTGTGACAGTATCTCTCTCTATAGTCCAGGCTTGCCTTGAATTCACTATGTAGCCCAGGCTGGCCTGGAATTTGTGATCCTTCTGCCTCAGCATACTGAGTGCTAGGATTACAGGTATGGGTATGCCACCATGACCATCTTGTTCCTTTAAAAAAAAAAATCTTAAAATGACATCAGTAATGTCTGCATAGTAATTAAAATATAGCACACTGCATTGGTTACTTAAAGCAAAATATTCTTGTTTTATGGTAGGGTTGAATCCTATTTATTTCTTTATCTTTTAAGGAAAAATGGTGGCATATAACACAATATTTTCTTTTTAGGATTTTATAGTAGCTATTGCCATTGTTTTTGGGGGATGATAACATTTATCTTTTTAAAAAAGCTAATTAAAAATATAGCACACTTTAATATTACTATCTTATATCTTTAGTTAAGTTCTTGTCAGCTAGATAAAAGCTTGATCTACTTGGATGGTGGGAACTCATGATGATCATTATATTTGTAACTGATAACAGGCACCAAACATAGCATGCTTTCAGTTCTTATTGGTTTCCTCTCTTCGCTAAATAGAAACCTTCTGACTAGGTCTGTTTCTCTCTTACATTACGAGCATGTGGCTGTTTGATTAATTTTTATTTTGGCTTATTTGTTTGTTTTTGCAATGCTGGGCCATCACAGCCAAAAACTCATACATGCCAGGCAAGCACTCTACCACTGAGCTAAGTTGTCAACCTGGTTCAATTAATTCTTGTTAATTCATGTGCTCTTATGTCAGTGAATTTGTCTTCAATAGTGTATAACAGAAAGGTTTTGGGGATCCTCTGAAATTTCAGTTTGTGCTTAAAGATGGTAAGGAATGGAACAGGTGAGGTGGGCAGAGCTTTTTACATTCACAGTCCTTTCTTCTAAGGTTTGTCACCTTTAGAGACATTCTTGTGCATTCCACATGTGCTCTTTGTCAATAATTCTGTTGGAGCCATTAGTTCTGATTTCAGTTTTGAAATTCCACAAGTTAGCACTGGAGATAACATAACCAGAAAAGGTCATTTGCAACAGTGAGGACAAATGCCAGCATTTATATCTAACCAAAAAAATGGGTCTTCATTCATACAGTTGGTATTTATTGGATGTTCTTTGCATGCAAAAGACTGATAGGGGTGAGCAGAAGTACAGCAGGTTGGCACTGTGTTTGAATAGCAATATAGGAAATGGACAACAGGGTTTTCCCAAAATCTGTATGTGATCACTAGATGAAGAGGAGAGGGATGCTCAGTAAGTAGGAAAACACCATGCATTTAGGTAACCTAATTATCTAGTGTCTCACTCTGCTTGTTGACATTCAATTTTAGTCATATTAGAAAAACCAGGTACATAGGATTGGATAATAAGCTGCTTCCCTGAATCAAAAAAAAAAAAAAACAACCCAGCAAATAAGAGTCAGTGTATTCCATATTAAGCCAAATGATATCATTTCATGTTCTTAAAACTTTGTATTTTAGAACAAGTTAGATTTATTTTTAAAAATTGCAAAAATGGAAGTTTCCTCTATGAACATCTTACATAACTATTGTACTTTTTTTTTTTTTAAATGAACTAATGTTGAGACATTATTAACAAAATTCCATATTTTATTTATATTTCATTAGTCTTAACCTGATGTTCTTTTTCCATTCTAGCATACCACATTTAGTAGTCATGTCTCTTTAGGCTCCTCTAGTCTGTGATGATTTTTCACACTTTCTGTTTTTTATGACCCTGACAGTTTTGAGGAATACTAGTCTGGTATTTTGTAGAATGTCCCTTAGGGTTTTCCTGATATTTTTCTCATGCTTAGACTGGAGTTATGTGTTTGGGGGAGGAAGAAGTACTTTACTTCACCACTTTTACTACATCATATGAAGGGTACCTACTATCAACATGACTTTTCACAGCTTAGGTTGATGTTCTAGCTAAGGTATGTTTGTGAGGTTTTTACACTGTACTTACTCTCTTTCTTTTCATACTGTAGTCTTTGGAAGGAAGTTACTAAGTGCATGCGTGTGTGTGTGTGTGTGTGTGTGTGTGTGTGGAATTACCTTCTTGTAACAAAATTTCTACATAAATTATTTGGAGTTCTGGATGGAGATTAGTCTCTTCTCCATTATTTATTCAATAATTTATGTCAGTAAGGATTCATAGATATTTATTTTATATTTCAGGTTATAATCCAATACTACTTTTGTTGCTCAGATTGTTCCAGATATAGTCATTTGTGAGCACTTTCTGTTGAATTTTATTTCCCTTTACATATCCTCATCAGTATGGATTTTTAAGCCAGGCCCTTATGTGTACTTTGTAAGCACTCTACAACTGAGCTGCACTCCCAGCCCCTTTTTAATTTTTTATCTTGAGATACGGTATCCCTAAGTTACCTAGACTACCTCTGGCCTCAAACTGTGATCCTCTGGCCTCCGTCTCCTGAGTTGCTGGGATTATAGGTGTGCCATTGTGCACTGCAGATTTTTTATTTTTTATTTTTGTCTTATTTTGAATTTACTACTTTCTGGCATTATAAGAATACTCCAGTCCCTTTCTGTATATTTCTTGCCCTAGTCATAGAACAGGCCATTTTTCTGGGAAGCCCTAGTTCCTTTCATTTCAGAATAATCTTAGGACCCCAATTCTAGGTGGTGGGTGTGCTCATTACTACTGGAGTATTACTACTTCTAGGCCTTTTTGATGATGGGCAAGAAAATGTGTCTGTACTAATTCATGTATATACACATCTATAATCTTATATGTAATAATCTCTATATTTTGCAAAATATGAGTTCATGCTCATGTCAATAAATCTAATCCATTTCCACATGAATCATTCTAGTTTCTTCCCCTAGCTTCTCTGCAAACCTACTACAACCATGAGAAAACTGCCTTCCAGTATCTACCATCTGTATATTTCATTGTTCAATTCCACATACACACGTGGAGATACTAGAATTGTTAATCCAAACCTCTGTGGGAAACAGCTTTTTCAACTAATGCACGGTGTGTAGGTCTAGTTTCTTTTGCCTTTTGTCTTACAGAATGCACTCATTTCCAGCATTACATAAGCCAGCACTCTCCCATTCCTGCTTCAGTGAGGTAGATTCATTCATTTGTAGTACAGTAAGAATGAATGGTTATGAACAAAGCAGCTATAACGAATTTCATGAAGATTTATATGTGGATATAAGGTTCTCAATCAGTTTTGCAAGTACTAGGAGCATGATTGCCAGATTGTATGACACAACTTTGTTGGCTTTTATATAGCTTATCCTTGCATTGTTCTGTTTCTTGGGGCACAGTAATCTCCTTTTGCCAATTTCCTCATCCACTTCCCTACTAGGTCTCTTTTAAAACTATTGATCCCAGATTATATTATTACTACAGAAGAACAGATAATACAGAATATCAGGTAATGATTTTTTGAGGGGGAATATAATACCTTAGTAATCTTTTCTATATGTTTATGCTATCCTCAGCCTATTATTGAATACTTACCTATATCTAGTTTAATTTGACTGTTTTCTGCTTTCTCAAAGTACCAATAGAATAGATATTTTCAAGGTAACTTACACAACTAGGTTATTGAAACTACTTTGTTATTATATTAATATTAAATTATATGTTGTATAATTATATATTAAAGTATTTTAAAGTTGCTAAAATTCTAAAGTATTTGTCATATTTTCCTTTTTAACCATTAGTACCAAGCAAGCAATGTTTTGTTTTTGGTGCTGGGGTTGAACCTCAGGCCTCACGTATGCTAAGTGCACACTCTTACCACTGAGCTACATCTCCTAGCAAGCAATGTGGTTTAAAATATAAAAATGTATTAATTAACTTTAAAATATTTTATTAAGATTGAACTTAAGTTCTTGTCAGTGATCATCTGTTTTGTTTCCTCCACAGCATTTGTTCAGTCAGACAGCATAATAGAAGTACTACGTTTTGATGATGGAGGGCTACTACAGGTAAATTTTCTTTTTAAGTTGAAGAATTGTTTCATTGTTAAGCCATGAATAATATCTGATTATTATTTTTCTTTTAAAAATATAACTGGTTTTTCTGAAATATGTTTTATGAGCTTTATTTTTATCTAATGGGAAGAGGATGTGGCAGTCCACTCCCAAAACAATCCCTACACAATCAGCCACTGAAAACTTTATGAGAGTTACTATGTGTCGGACATGACTCAATGACATCTAATAACAACATTTGTAGATAGGTCAGTAGTCATTAGTAGTATACAAACCTCATTAGCTATATGAATTATCTTTTAGATTAAATATTTTTTTAAAAAGTGAACTCATTGTGGTAATAAAGCCTTGTAAATAAGAAGATCTTTAGTCTGTGCCAAGTGTGTGTGCCTGTGCATCTGAGGATATGGAGATCAGGTCAGCTGTGGAATCTGTGGGAAGCTCCCCAGGTATGGAGCTGGCAAGCAAAACACTAATGCCACATGGTAGAACACAAAATACTGATCTAGAAGAGAACTTTTCTAAATAGTATAAGCTTTACAGATTTCATGTATGTCATCCTTCCACTCGCCACCCTAAGCCATGTCTTTAATATGTTATACATAAAATTAGAGAGTGCAATTTGACAAGTATCTTGTCCTTCCTCTCAGACCTAGTTCAGATACCACCGTGAAACCTATTTCAGTCTTCTCATCTAAAAATCACAGTGGTAACTTTAGAGCTGAAAGAGACAGAAAGAGCCACTTTCTCTAGCCTGATGATGCTGGTGGAGACAGAGTTTTGCTCTGTAGCCCAGGCTGGCCTACAACTTTTGATCCTTCTGTCTCAACCTGCCTAGTGTTTGGATTACAGATAATCACCACCACACCTAGATTAGTGTGTTTTATATTTTAAAATGAAATGAAAACTGATGATGACTTGAACTCCAACTCTGTAAAACCTTCCTATTAGAAAATTATCTTAGTCTCTTTTTTTCTAGTACCCCAGTTTGTTTCAAGGTTAGAACTTGGAGAACCTATGCAATGTATGTCTTAAACTCTCTTTAGGTGATCACAGGATCTGGAGGGCAGGTCTGAATCAGGTCTGGAAATTTCTTTAAGTACATTGTTCTTTATTGATTGAGGGAGTACCTATGTCCATTAGGAACAAGATTAACTAGGTTACAAGTTGATAGTCCATTTTGAAAATCCTGGAGCATGATTTACATTATTGCTGACAGAACCTATCAGTCCATATGATTTGGTCATTCGTTGGATCTTCTGAGGCTTGATTGAGATCTGAGAATTCTATGGCAAAGATAATTTTAGTCTGGAAAAGTGTTGAGGGCAAGTGGTGTCTGTTGGTTACCTGTACCACAATAAAACCTTACCAAAACTTCTGTTTCTTTGCTATTCATAGGGTTTTCAAAGAAACAGAAGTTTTAGTAAGGTTTTATTGTGGTGGAGGTAACCAACAGACACCACTTGCCCTCAACACTTTTCTAGACTAAGGAAGGCCAGTTAATATGACTATTATTCAAATTTATGCACCCACCACTAAGGCCACAAATGAAGAAAGGGAAGATTTCTACCAGCTTCTGCAATCAGAAATAGATCAAACGTGCAATCAAGACATACTGATAATCACTGGTGACTGGAATGCAAAGGTTGGAAACAAAGAAGGCGGCTCAGTAGTTGGAAAATATGGTCTTGGTGACAGAAACAAAGCTGGAGATTGCATGATAGAATTTTGTCAGACCAATGACCTTTTCGTTGCAAATACATTTTTTCAACAACATAAACGGAGACTATACACATGGACTTCACCAGATGGAACATGCAGAAATCAAATTGACTACATATGTGGAAAGAGACCATGGAAAAGCTCTATACAAAATGTCAAAACAAGACCAGGTGCTGACTGTGCATCAGACCATCAACTTCCCATATGCAAGTTCAAACTGAAGCTGAAGAAAATTAGAACAAGTATACGAGAGCCACGGTATGACCTTGAGTATATCCCACCTGAGTTCAGAGACCACCTCAAAAATAGGTTTAGTGCATTAGACACAAATAACAGGAGACCAGAAGAGTTGTGGCATGACATAAAAGATATCATTCAAGAAGGAAGCAAAAAGTTCTTAAAAAGACAAGAAAAAAAGAAAAGACCAAATTACATGTCAAAAGAGACAGTAGAACTTGCCCTTGAATGTGGAGCAGCTAAAGTAAAAGGAAGACATGATGAGGTTAAGGAACTAAACAGAAGATTTCAGAAGGCAGCTCGAAGACAAAAATATTATAATGACATGTGCAAAGAGCTGGAGGCAGAAAACCAAAAGGGAAGAACACTCTCTGTGTTTCTTAAGCTTAAGGAAGTGAAGAAAAAAATTCAAGCCTCGAGTGGCAGTAGTGAAAGATTCTACAGGGAAAATATTAAATGATGCAGGAAACATCAAAAGAAGATGGAAAGGTGGCCGGGCGCGGTGGCACACGCCTGTAATCCCAGCGGCTTGGGAGGCGAAAGGCAAGAGGATCGCAAGTTCGAGACCAGAGGCAGTCTGCGTAA